>JARHVA010001600.1:2075000-2382500 GCA_037957365.1 Torreya grandis | reverse complement strand
TTGTCCAAAAAGGTCAAGGCTCTATGTTTTGACTTGGAGATAATATAATGGTGATTTTAAGAAATTTGATAATTTTACATTGAATTTTTTGTGTAGTGATGATGGTATACAAATGGTCAAGCCTACATATAGAGAAATGGATTAGAGGAATGGAAAATAGGAGCCGTAATTTTGCACAATTCATGTGGTTTGAAAGGTATCCAGAATTAGTATTGTCAAGTACCTATGACCAAATTTATGTATCTACAAAAATATATGTGATAGTTAGAGTCACAAAATTGATAAATATAGAATATGGTTCCACCTCAACATTTTAAAAGAGCGCATGGAACATTACAAAAATTATATCTCAAGTAAGATAAAGATATTTCCTCTATGGGGAAATGATATAAAACATCATATGTATAATCAATAAATATTAATGTATGCAATAGATAACACATTAAATTAATATAAAACATTTCATGTTAGATTTCTCCCTATGGTGGCATAAAATAATGTATAAAAGCAATTTTATCATAATCATTTGTAAATTAATTTGAATGTGTAAAGTAATGGAAAATCAATAGCAATGACATATTAGGGTTCTTCTAAAACATATATAAAGGAAAATTGAAATTAGAAATCTCACCTCATACTTACCTTTTACATTTTATAAATAGATTTGTAAGATATTTTGACCATGATTGATTGATAAGATTTCTTATCGTGTCGATTTAACCACATGGGGGCATCTACCATGCTAGCTGAGAAGCTAAGTCTAGTTTTTCTGATTCTGAACCTTTTTTAAATATTTTAAAAAGTGTATATATGGAAAAGAGGAGTGTTTTTTTTCCAAACTCAAGCTCATATAGTTATTTTAGGAATTATACGGTCATAACAAAATTTATACAATCCTAGTCAAAATTAATTTTCATTTTTTACAAAAAAAAATATCATAACCATGATGACAAAATTATAATATTGTACTTTATTGTGTAAAAAAACACTAAATTTAGTCTTGATGTATTGTGATGCATGAGACCATACACATGTGAGCTATGTTATGATACAACTTTAAAGACAACACAAATAATAGGGATGGTTTAGGCCAAGTTGGCACTTCTAGATGTGATTGTCATAAGCCATGTAGCATGACTTCTCATGATGTGGTTTGACCATGTTATTCTTGCCACTTTGTTCGAACAGTAAATAGTGACACTTGTACATTATGGATCCTGACAAAGATGATGACAATGACTCTAGAAGATGTATGGAAGATACTAAGACTTCCTAACAAAGTGGGATACTAAGAGTTCCTAACAAAGTGGGACTAGTTAAATTATAGAAACCTACTGAGGAGAAGAAATGCTTAGCTCATGATTATTACACGGGAAGAGTTGGGGTGTTTAATATTGGAGGAGTATTGTAATGAGGAAAATTTTCATGGAGACACCATGATTTTGAAAGTACATGGTTACCCTATAGAGCTCTCTCATGGTGGTCAAGATAAGGGGTGTATATTGCTCATATGACCTTTATCACATAGTGTACGAGATGGATGGTTAAGGGGGATTTGGAACTTTGAGAGATTTATGCAAAATGTTAGACTATGAGGAAGTTTGTCTCCAAAATAACTCATCACCAAATAGATAATTAGTTCATTACTCCAAACACATTTGATTCATGTTAGTCTTTTTATTGGTTAGACAATTGACCTTTTTATGGCAAGTGAGAATTAGTAACACATTTATATCTTTAGAAATTTCAAACCAATTGCTACAATTGGTTTATATAGTTAATTTCACTATAGAATTATTTATTTCAAACATGTTATCTGATAAATTTGATTTAAAAAATAAAATTTGGGTGGTGAGTAGGGTTAACTTGCAGTTAAAATTATAGTTAAGATCTTATTTATTCATGTTTATTTGATCTTGTAGACACTAAAATATGGTATTAGAACTTGCCAATATCAGTCTTAACCTACCTTCAACTTACATGACTTGTGTGTACACATATGGCTCTTGCACACCCTTCTCTCCTAACTGCTTATATTTTATGGGCCCAAACTTTCCAATTTGCTATCAGTCACCTATAAAAAGTTCCTAATCTATTCCTAAAATATATAAAATTATAATTAGATTGTCTCCATGTCATCATATCAATATTCATGTCTCTCGAATGAGTCAATCATAACTCGGATGGCTATAGAATTACATAGTTGTCCAAATTTGATGGTCATGTGTCGAGTAACAGTAATTTTTCAAATTCAAATTATCTTTATGTGTAGGCCTATATGTTTTGCATATTGGTGGCATGAGAATTTACCCAAAATGTCCCATATAAATACACAATAGGTCTAAGCCTATTTCCTATTTAGTATTACCAAGCAAGAACTAAACAAGCATATTCTATCACTTACACATTTAAAAGGACTACCCTAAACTTCTGAAAATAGAAACCAATCATAAGGAGCAGGCATTGTCTAAGTCTAAAGCACCTAATCCAAGTCAAGTTTTCCATTGTCAAGTGTTGAAAGCTTATAGGTTGCATTCATAAAAGGAGCAGGCACTGCCTAAGTCTAAAGCACCTAAGCCAAGCCAAGTTTTCCATTGTCAAGGTTGAAAGCTTAAAGTGCAGTGGCTTATGCCAAAACAATGAGACACATTTCACATTTACATGTATCCATATCTTGACAGGCATGTCTAAGTAGATCCATACACTCTTGTTCCTAATTTGAGCAATTGCTAATCCATTTCCAACCTTTTTTGTCACCTGCACACAATCTTAGTCCTACACATAACACTAACAAGCTAAGTATCTAATTTCTCATAGTATTTTTCATAAATAGTAAATTTAAATAATTCAAGTGTAATGTTATTTAGAATTTAGATTTGTGTATTATTGTTATATATTAAACAATTTGAATAGTTCAAAATTCCTATCTTATTAGCTCACATAAATAAAAATTTAGGTAAAACATATTGGACGTCAAACCCTATGTTTTCCCTTAGGGTTTCATCCTTCTTTCTAAAGTTTTAGATTTTTGCATATTACTATGATTTTCAGACATAATTTCTTATTTTCCCTCATTCACAAATTATGCATGGTTATAATGGGTATACATAGTTTTCATTTTCTAATTCAAGCTATGATTATCATCATTACATGTTATTTTATTGAAATATGCAACATCTGTAACAACCATGTAATTGGACATGGAATAAATCTTTATGTAATCATACTAAGATTAATCATGAAAAATCTAGAGCTTGTCTTAATTCAATCATCCCACGTGATAGAATGCATCCTCTTGATAGACTTTTTATGAATATTTTATTCAAAAATACCCATGAAGAAGAAGTAAAATATTATGGAGGGTAGATTTGATAATGTAGACAAATGCAATTAACTTAGTGTCTCCATATGAACACACACTTGATGCATTGGTACATGTACTAGAGATGAAATGAAATATACAAAGAAAGCTAAGACCAACACATCTGAGGAACAACATGATCTCTTCAATGATATCCATCAACCTTTTAGACTTATTAACCCTACCATAGTTGTTCGGACTACTACAACTACCACTTCCACTTTCACTATTCACACATCTATATCTATGGTCACACATGTGATGCCCACCCAAGGTGTGGGGGAAATTCAAGATTTTCCTAAGATTTCTATGCCTATCCCTACATAACTGACTTATGTACATCCAATGATTTCTACTCATGTGACATCATCATCCATGCCTACTACACAATCCCTCATGACCACAATTATAGATCTCCAGATTAAGGTGTTGTAGTTAGAGCATGGTTCATTTTATCCACATAGTAATTCAGAAAAGAGAGTGAGGTTTTTGAAGCTCTGGGGTTAATGAACAAGATTTTGAAATCATTTTTTTCCACATTTGTTGTTTACCAGGACCGCCCTCAATTTTTCAGAAATGACCCTACTCTTCAAAAAGTATCTAGATGGTTCTAGTGAGCGGTCTTTGTTTGCTCCTATCTTTTTTTATTTTGTTTCCCTCATCGTTTGGAATTACTTCACACAACGTCTCTCTGATAACTATCTTTAAACACAAGCAAAATCAAATATTCATCTTAACCTCCTCATATCATTTATTATATCAAAAATAATTATCCATACAATTAACTCTAAATTTACTATTTTAAATTTAACTCAGATGTGATGTAATTTAACTTAAATTATTTTAATAAAAATAAAAATATTTAATCTATTTCCGTATAATATTTGTTTAAAATTTATAATTCTCTTTTTAAAATCCTTTTAATATAATGTAAGTGTTCATCATTACTCATCAACACTCAAATGGAAAGTTGGGCGCAGCCAGGGCTTAAATTTGACGGTCACCCTTGCCCGTTAAGAAAATTTTTTGTGACGGTTTTTAAGATAATGTCACCTTTCACGTAACGTTCATTTATCATTTTTGACTTTCATAATTTCATATAGAAATTAATTAAACTTATTGTTCATGTGATGGGGAACCCTGAACAACTCTCGAGATGGATATTTCTCAATATTTCTCAAGCATTGAACAATTGGAACAAAAGAAGTAGAGATACTCCCTTAATCTAATGAAGTAATGTAATTGCCCATATCTAAAGGTATTTCTTGAACATGACATGTTTGGTAGAGAATGCATGAAGAAAATTGTCTTTTTGAAATCTATAAGAGTCGTCTAAATAGAAGGAAATCTGTTTGTCCAAGTAAAAGAAGTAGAGTTGAGACTCCAACATTAGTTGACCATCTCATAAGGAAAAACCTTGGGGGGATGCCATTGATAACTAAGCCAAAGCCAAAATTTGTATAAAGATAATAGTTGTGTTAACATGCCATGTCTAGTCCTCTACCATCAATGCAGTGAAACCTTCAGACTAATTTTGTGGGAGGCATCATTTGGTACTGCAAGTTGAATCTCATTAACAAACTCAAACTCTCAATTATTAAAACAAATTTAGTTTTAAGCTTCAGGCATGTGTTGAACAAAATATGCATGTCAAGAATATTGTTCCACAAATTTTAGTTACAGCTTAATAATAAAGTCAATAAAAAAGTGTGTAAGGGGGCATGCATCTAAAATAAAATTGATTTATAGTACTGTGCTATCAAATAAATAAATGCAATGCTTTTGGTATGCTACAGTAAGAAAGAAATGAAAATTTTTAGACCAATATAAAGTTAAAAAATGGAAGGAAAGAGGAAAGTTGTAAGGCTGCTTTGCTTTCTATGTTTTGCAGGAAACGGATTAAAGAGACAAGTATTTATTATTGGAATTGTAACCGGGGATCCAAAGATAGATAAAACTAAAATCCAGGGAAAGAATTTCTGTATAGAAAAATAGGAAAGGGGTTCCCCATTGGAACTTTCCATTCCTTGATATAGTTGAGTACATGACATGCAATTGCAATGTGCAATGTGTAATGGATTGTATTGCAGGTGAGAAAAAGAATTAAAGAATTGAGAGTTTGAACTACTGGTAACAAGGCATTCAAATTCAGTAAAAAGAATGGTGGAGAGTGTTAGGGCATAGAATTGAGGGTGCATTCTAGCAGAGGAATGTTGGAAAACCTCTTGGTGTCAGCACAGTAATCATAAATCATGTAGTTCTGTCGCACCCAATTCAGTCTCTACCGTTGGTTGGAATCCAAAGCCTCTGCCTCCTCCTCCTCCTCCTGGGCAGGAGTAGTTCTGTGTGTTTTGAAGTTGAAGTTGTGGAAGGTGGCGAGAAAGGGCGCTTTGGTCCAGTCGCTTTTGACAAGGCCACCTCTGGTTGCCCAATCCTCAGCATTCTAGAGGCTGGAGTAGATTCTCATGGGTTGCTTCTTGGGGTTTGGAACACCCAACCCCTCACTATTCTTGAACACTCTAACAGGACTCCCATCTACAGAAAATCTGCAATCACCATTGCCATTAATGAATTAGCCTTCTTTTCTAAGTTGAGAAAGAGATAGAAATTAAGGAAATCCAAGAGTAGAACAGATACATACATAATGTGGTGAGCAGTCCATGAAACAGAGTAAGTGTGGAAATCTATGGTTGGGTCGAACCACAAGCAGAATTGCTGCTCATGATTTCCAAGGCCTTGAGAAAATACGTTTGTGTGCATAACATAGGGATCTCCTGACAAATTACCCAGAAATTCAAAGTCTATTTCGTCATGGTTGGGGCCTTGAGAAGAAAGTTGTAACCCATGTATACATAAATTAAATGTCAACAACAATCATAAATGTTTACAGTAATGGCAGGGAGCTGAGCTTCTAGATCTATCCATCTGATCATATCTAGTTGGAGCTAGGGCATTGATGCGCTAGGAGTGGCTCATATAGAAACCAACCCTATAGATGAATGGATGAGGATGAGGAGCATGCCCCCCACCCCACTATATATACCCTATACATCGACCATACCATAACTAGAATAGTTCGCTTCATCAGGAGAGTGCCAGTTATATAGATAGGGATAGGGCCGTTGGTCGGCCTTGTCGACTGCATGAGTTAAGCAATGGCAATGATTTTATACAAGCTAGAGTATAGAGATAGATAAGAATTTTATTACATAGTAGGCGGTAACAGTGCCTGTAGAGTTACCAGGAACCAACTTAATTTACATATCGATAGTGGCAAATAGGTATTCTTGTTTGGATTGAAACCCAGAACCTGAAGTCTGGTCTAGACTCAGCTGCAATTGCTCTCCATTCTCTAATATTTTTTCCCGATCGTTCCCCCACGTGATATCAAAATCTTTGTAGAAATTATCAGATGTAAGAGTTACAACAGAAGTAGAAATGAGCAATGTCAACAACACCAGACACAGAGGTAGGGCGCCCATATTACTATTCTTACAACTTAGAAGATGATTTTGTTATTTCATAAAATCAATCCCTGGCAGGGTTGTATATATTAGTATAACGCGTCTTCATTGTTCACTGTTCAGTGTTCATGCAATTGCCAAATCATGGTGGAAATGGGAAACATCTCAGAAACTCCATCCTCCAGGTAAGGTAGTGTACGTTAGGGTAGATAATAATAATAATAATATAGTTGTGTTGATGTACAACTCAGTTGTTTAATGGCTATGGCTACTCTCTACTTGCTAGGCTGCCACCCTGGAGGCTGGAGCCCACACGGTGCATACTAATAATATATTATGGTATAATGGTGTCGTCGGGCCGGAGCGGCAGAGAGACAGACGGGGTCGGGGACTCGGGACTCAGGAGTCTGGGACTGGGAGTCGGGAATCAAGATTTCAGAGCCAAAGGGCTGGAGGTTAGACTTAGACCGGGACTCCCTTTATCTTATATAAAATTAGAATGGGCGTTTTTCAAAAGTGAACGTCAAAATGACAGTTTTTTAAAAAAAATCCTCGTCTTTCATAACGGTTTAAAAAAAAATTGGAAGTATTTTACATTTAAAATGATAAAAAATGTCTAAACGGGGGTCAAATTTAACCCCTGGGCACAGCGAAATTCGTGAGTATCACGATTTCCAAAGCATCTTTATCCATATGCGGTGTGCAAATCTTCTTTGATAAGAGACGAGGAATATTACTTAAATGGGAATGTTGGTTTTTCCATGACTCGATTATTTGCTTTGGAATTGTTCAACCACCAATAAATTCTTTATTGAATACCTGTGAATGCTCAATAAAATTTTTGTAAATGATTTTTTGGATAATGTGTTTTTACATGATGTCAAATGAACTACAATTCTTGCATATTTATAGATAATTTAATTCAAGTTACGATCGCGTTGATATGTAAATTGACATAAAATTAATGGAAATGAAAAATTCATGAGAAAGGAGACTTGTGCACCCTAATTAGGAGACAAAAAAAAAGACCCAAAGTATTTGGAAACATTCTCCATAAGTGCCAAAAGTGATCGAAGACTTTAGCACAAATCCCAAGAAATATGAGAGAGAAAGAGAGAAGAAAAAAGGGAAATGTCAAAAGTCAACAAACATGTCAAAAATTTTAAATTTAGACCAATAATCGACAAACATATAAATACATATAAAACATGAAAATTAATAATTAATGATTATCTTTATGTCATTTTTAAGTGTTTGCATTTTCTCCCACTTTGAAGTGTACACCCACATTTCAAAGCAGGAAAATATATATTTATAAAAAATATAATTGCATTCTTAGATCCTTTGGAACAGAAATGGATGCACCTATAAATATATAAAACTATTCTTTTTATTACATATGAAGAAGTGTTGAATAAATTAATATTTTTTGAAATCTAAAATATCTAAAAATAAAATGTTGTTTGATGATGAAGTTGAGTCTAAACCAAATTTGAATATAATTTAGGTATATTTAAAATAAAATTTAAACAAAAATTAAATAAAATTTGAATCATTGAGAATTGAAATTAATATCATTAATAATTATGTGTACTGAAACATATGTAATAATTAAAGTAACAAAAGTGAAATATATAAAATATGGTCTCCCCCTCATGATTTGAAAAGAACACATGGAATATGGAAAAAATTGTATCTCAAATAAGATAAAGATATTTCTTGTGGGGAATTGTTATAAAACATAATATGTGTAATCAATAAATATGTAATGTATTGTAAGATATAAGATGATCAATCAATATAAAATATTTCATGTTAAATTTATCTTTACAGTGATATAAAATAATGTACCAAATTTTTATTATTATAGCCATTTAAAATTTAATTGGAACATGTAAAGTAGTGGAAAATTAATAAAAATGACATATTAGGGTTTTCTCCAACATATATAAATTAAAAGTAAAATTATAAATCTTGTTTCATACTTAACATTTAGTTTTTACAAAGTTGTAAGATAATTTTATTATGATTAATCGACAAGCTTTCTTAGTGTGTTGATTGAATCGCATGGGGGCGATGATCATGGTAATTGAGAAGCTATGTCTAGTAATTTTAACTGAGAATTATTATTTTTTAATTTGAACCTTTTTCCTAAATTTTGAAACTTGTATATATATGGAAAAGAAGAGTTTTTTTCCCCTAATTTCAAGCTTGTATGCTTATTACAGGAATTAAAGTCCTAATAAAATTTATACAATCCTAATCAACATATATACAGTTCTGGTCAATTTTTCATTCTTAATAAAATCTGTACAATTTTAAAATATTTCACAAAATTCTAAAATTTATCGTATCCTTAACTGCACAATTCTAATATCATATTATATTTTATTAGAAAAAACATTAATTTTTTCCTTGATTTACTTTGATACGTGAGACCATACACATGCATGAGATACACTATGACATTGTGTTGAAGATAATACAAAAAATGGGGATAGTTAAGGTTTAGTTTGCATAGTTAGATGTGTTTGGCTTAAGCCATGTAGCATGTCTTCTAGTGATGCGAGTTGACCACATTACGCTCACCACTTTAGGTGAGCACTAGAATAACATCACATGTATATTTTAAATCTTAATAAATGAGACCACAATGACTCTAAAGGATGTGTGGAGAATACTAAGACTTCCTATCAAATGGGATTTTAGTCACATCATAAAACCTTATTGAGGGGAATAAATGCTTAACTCATGAGTACTACATGCTTAGAACTAGAAAGGTATTCTAATGAGGATGATTGTCTAAGGAGACATCATGATTCTAAAAGTATGTGGTTGTACTATAAAGTTATCTCATGATGGTCAACATAGGTGCATCTGTTTTGTTTTTTTTTTTTTTTGAAAAAAAGGGGTAAAAACTTTATTAAACTCAGAAAAACTGATTACAAATCATCAAAGGGCCAAAGCCCCAAAAACCAAAGAAAACCACCAAAAAACTCTAACAAAAACTGTAACGCTCCAATACCATTTCCATATTCTCTAAGAATCCTCTCAAGGTTCTGACATAACTCATTGGGCAACTACGCCCATTCATCCACCTTTTGACCATCAATATCTTCTAAAGCCCACTTTGCCAAGCAATCGGCTACCCTATTCCATTCCCTTGGAACATGTGCATAAGACACTGAATCCATGAGTGAACTAATTTATAATATCTGCTGCACTATCAATGATAGTTGCTAGCTCACATCTGTAGTCTTCCTCTCAAGGAGCATATTGATCAGGATTTGCAAGTCGGTTTCACACATCACCCTTCTCCATCCTAACTCATAAGCTCTCTTCAAGGCATATATAACAACTAATCCTTCCATCATGTTAACAGTCTGCTCCCCCATATGAGCCAAGAAAATAAAAACTATTGATCCAGAGGAGTCCCTACCAATCCCACCGATTCTAGTCAGGCCTGGATTACCCCTGGAGGAACCATCAGTATCAATTTTCAAAAGACCCTCAAGAGGGGGCATCCATTTCCCACTCCTTTGAATTTTTACTTCCCACATCGACCTCTCCTAACGCAAGCTGAGGCTGAAGAAATACCCTGTATGTTGAACCTGTCAACCTTCTCTACGTCTCTCTTCTCCAAAGGCAAAATGACCTCACTCTTAGCTTCTACAATCTCTTGGATCATTCTTATAATTCTAATCCATACCTGTTGAATCCCCAATTTTTCATCTCTAAAAATTCTACGGTTCCGTTCCAGCTAGACTTGCCACAGTAGAAATATAGGTCCAGCGTACTAGGCTTCTTGTAAGAAGTGAGCAGTAGAGGGCGGTCTGCCCAATCTCAACCAAAAATCAGCAAGGGAGGAAATGTGCACACACTGACACCTCCACACATCCCACCAGGCATGCCATAATTAGAAAGTGAAAGGGCAGCTAAAAAATAGATGTGGCAAATCCTCCCTCCTCCCCTCTACACAGAACACACTACGAAGGACCAATAAATCCCCTCTTCCTAATATTCTCCCAAGTCAGGCATCGATTCCAGGCCAAATTCCAAGTAAAGCAATTGCACTTCGGTCAAGAGAAACTGCTCCAAAGTCTTTTCCACCAAGGAACTTCCCCCCTTCTTCACATCATTATGAAATCAATTCCTGATAACCAAATGAAACCGTGTACTTCCCCTTGGGGTGAGGGGACCAAGCCAACACATTTCCCCCCTAAGCGTGTAGCAATTTTGACCAACAAGGATGATGTACAACTCCGTGCACTCTTCCTTTATTCCAATAATCAGCCACTCCTCCAGAGTCTTCCATCTCACTTCGGTCAATTGGCCATGAAGAAAGAGAGATTTGTAGTTGCACACCCTATTCCACCCTGCTTCATTGAATCTCTGTGATAGAGCATAAAGATGAGGATATTGAGTAACTATGGGGGGATAGCCATCCCAAGAGTCATGCCAAAATTGTGCCTCTATCCCCCTTGCAAATCTAGAATAGACCTCTCTTGATCAGTGCAGCTCCTTTCTTTAGAATAGCCCAAATCATCGATCCACTCCCTGACAAACTGTACCTTGGGATATCTTTCAAGGGGACCCCAAAAAAGTACTTATGAGACAAGATCCTGGCCCATACATGGTCTTGTTCCTCACACCATCTCCAATACAATTTGGCTGCTAGGGCCATACCTGCTAGTACTGACTACCACAATCCTAGGCCCCCAAACCTTTTCAGGCTGCAAACAACCTCCCACCTAATAAGGCTCCACTTTGTCAAAGACAGGTTACCTACCCATAAGAACTATCTTGCCAAGGAATCAAGGTCCTTAACAAAACTCACCGGTGCCACCTGTAACATGCACCTATGGAGAGGAAGGGCCTGCACCACAGACTAAATCAGTTGGACCCAGCTAACAAAGGATATGCACTGATTGGTCCAATGATTCACCTTGGCTCAGAACTTATTCAGAATTCCCTACCACAATTCTTTGGACTGTCTCCTTATAGATATAGGGATCTCGAGATATAGTACTGAGAGGCTTCCAATTTGGAATCAGACAATATCAACCACTCTTCATTGAATGAGCAGTGGAGTGTTGAAAAAAAATGGAAGACTTGTCCTCATTAATCACCTGTCTCGAGGCTACCAGGTAGGCATCCAAGCCATTGCAAATACTAGTTGCCTCCCTTATAGTAGCCATGCCCATCAAATCCACATCGTCCACAAATTGTAGGTGAGTTAGAACAAGAAGGCCACCTCCCCATCTCCAGCCCTGAATAATGCCATCTCCAGTATTATTTTTAATCAACCATCTTAGACCTTCCACCAAAAGGAGAAATAGGTAGGGAGATAAAGGATCACCTTGCCACAAACCACTCGAGGCCCCAAAGAGATTAGAATGCTCCCAATTAACCATGATAGAGAATGAAGTTTAATTCACACAGCTCATTACCCACCTGATCCAATCTTCCTCAAACCCAAAGGTGTCTAAAACCTTATAGAGAAAGGACCACCAAACCCTATCATATGCTTTGGACATGTCCAGCTTAATAAACATAGCCTTCTCCCTAGACTTGGTCATGGAGTGGATAGCCTCAGTAGCCACCACTATCCCATTGAAAATTTGACAACCCTCCACAAAGCTGCTTTGCTCCTATGAGATCAGCACACCCAGCCACTTTTTTAACCTTTCTAAAATCAACTTAGATATAATTTTATAAATTGCATTGCAGAGGGAAATGGGCCAAAATTGACTTAAGCAATCAGCCCTTCCCCCTTGGGAATGAGAGCCAAGAATGTCGAGTTCAGGGCCTGGAGCATTTGCTTGTTATTCTGGGATTCTTGTACCACCGCCAATAAATCTAATTTGATAATTTCCCAAAATTCCTAAAAAAATTCAATCGAAAATCCATCTGGACCTGGAGCCTTACCTTTTTTCATCATAAAAACAATCTTCTTTAGTTCCTCTATGGTTATTGGTCCCATCAGCTGCTCCTTCATATCCCGAGAAACTAGAGAGGGAATGCAGGAGAGAATTTGATCCTCAGCAGTCGCTTCCCCCTACCACCTGCCATTCTTCTTTGAATAAAGAAGCAAAATATTGTGTAGCTTCATTACAGATATCCCTCATAGAAGAGATAACCTCTCCCTTGTCTGTCACCAAAGATGTTATCATATTACCGTGTTGTCTGGCTCTAACTGAATTGAAGAAGAAGGCAGTGTTCTTGTCCCCCTCTTGCAGCCACTCGATCCTGGCTTTCTGCTTCCAAAAGATTTCCTCTCTCAGCTCCCATTCCTCCAAAGTCTTAACAGCCCTCACTTCTTCCCTCAGCAAAAACTCATACATCCCCTCCTCCCTGATCAATCTGGTAATGTCATTTAGCTCCATTTACACCTCCTTTTTCTCCTAAAAGATGTTCCCAAAGCTCAGAGTATTCCACTGTTTGAGCTGGTACTTCATGAATTGGAGAAGCTTAGCAAAAATATACATTATTGTACCAGCAGTAGGCCTCCCTATTCTCCACCAATCAGTAACTCATCCAAACAGGTCTGGGTCCCTGAACCACATGAGTTGAAACTTGAAAGGTAGCTTT
This sequence comes from Torreya grandis, assembly GCA_037957365.1. Taxonomy (NCBI): domain Eukaryota; kingdom Viridiplantae; phylum Streptophyta; class Pinopsida; order Cupressales; family Taxaceae; genus Torreya; species Torreya grandis. Next base: position 2,369,084 of record JARHVA010001600.1, on the reverse strand, counting down.
TGATGAAAATGAGTAGAAGAAATGGTAAGCTTAATGGGCCAGTGATCTGAGCCTCTCCAATCTAAGATCTCAAAGCTCAAAGACCACAAGATGCCCACCCAAAAATAAGAGGTCAAAATTTTGTCAATGCACTCAGCAATGCAGCTTTCGCCCACCCTTCTATTGTTCCAAGTGAACCGCCCATTACATGGCTTAATATCCACTAGGTTTATTTCTAAAATCTTATCTTGAAGCAAAATGGAAGACGGCTCCAATATTGCATTACCTCCCCTTTTTTCTGTTAGGTCCATGATAACATTAAAATCACCAGCCATAATCCATGGTAGGTAAGGAAAACTACTACAAACCAGATGAATATTATTCCAAACAAGAAGCTTACCTTGAAAATTAGTAGGGGCATAAACATTCGATAGGAGAACATACTCCCCCAACTCAATGCATAAGGAGACCATAGATAATGAAGATTTGAAGGTGATCTAGGACCCCAGTTGAACCTTATGTGGATTCCAGAGACAAGCCACGCCTCCCGCAGACCCCTGGGCACCTATGTACTGACATAAACCTTGCCTCCATAGCTTAGGTGCAAGACCCATCATATACTCCATAAAAACCTTAGTTTCTTAACGAAAGAGAATATCCAGACAGTGATTCCTAACCAATTCTTGAACAGCTTTTTGTCTAGGACCACTGCTCAAGCCCCTTACATTCCAAGAAATAATAATCATTTTGAAGGAGACAAGAAGTGGGAATCTAAGGTCTTGACCGACCTTGACTCAACCATATTTTCCCCAATCATCTTTATCCTCTCCATGTCCTTCTTCCATCCCAATTTAACACTTTTCTTGGAAGCCCCCTTCTTACCATCCTTCTGAAGAATTTCCAGGTGAGGAGGAGCCTTACCTCGCTTATCCACCTCTATGGCCCCTAGTTGTGTTGGGAGAGCCCCCACCTCTACCCCCTAAACCAGATCAACATTTGATTCAAGAGTAGTCTATTCCCCAACCTACCCATCCATGATCATAGGTAAGGTAGCTTCCTCTAGAGGCATTGAGTGAGAAATGGAAGAATTTCCAGCCATTCTAGACCCCCCCACAAGTTGCTCCACACTAATTAGTCCTGGGTTAACTTCTTGCTGGCCCAATTCATCCAAAACCTCAAACCTATTAAATGAATCCTCATCCTGACACTCCATTAGGGACCTCTTATGACCTCTATTTTGGATTCAAGCCTTGACCTACACAAAACCTTCAGGATCCTTGCCAACACCAGCTCCAACCTTCTTCCCTTTGTCAGCACCATTGGCACTACTTGAGGGAGGTGGGGGCAAAGGTTGTTGTTCATCCATTTTTGCCTTCAGGCACCTTCTCACTAGGTGTCCATACTCATGACAAAGGCGGCATCTGAAAGGGAGGGTCTCATAGTCCAATTGTTGCACCCAGGAGTATGAACCCATGCACATCTCCACCGCGTCTGGCAAAGGTCTACTTAAGTCAATTTCCACACAAATTTAAGCAAAGGTCATGACTTTCTTACCTAAGGTTTGTGTGGAAGACCCCACTGGCTTTCCTAGCATTGAAGCTATCATCTGAAGAACATTCTCATGGCAACATTCAATAGGCATTCTGGGTAAATGTACCCACACTGGGACCCTATTTGGCAATTCCTCAATAGGGTTAAATCCAACATGCCATGGTTTCACAAAGATCCCAACCTAATTATAAAAATAAGGTCCACCTTCAAAAACCATGTTTCTATCAGCCAAACAAATGAATGTAACCATGAAGAAATTGTTTGCCAGCAACGTAACCTCCATCTCACCCTTTGGCTTCCACACTCTTCGAGCCCAACTCTCCAAAAAAGGGAGGGAGACTCGCAGTCCCAAAAACTTATAGTATAGTGAGTGCTTGGAGTAATACTCCACATCTTCAGCTATCATATCAAATGAGATTACCAGCTTCGATCTCTCCTTATAGCGCTCGAAGTATCCATTAACCTTTGTAATCCTTGATCCCCCTATCGAGCTTATGTCAAACATCCCTAGAGTCTAGCTAAAAACCATATTTTCCAACATCCTGGCCTCTTGCCCCTGCTTATTCTTGCCTACCACTTCATTAAAACTCCTATCCATCTTGGCCTAAGTCAGCTCATTCTGAGCCATAGTCGCGCCCCTCCTAATCCATGCCTTCACCTATGTGTCCACCTCCCTCTGCCTTCCTTCACCGAACCATCTATCCTTCCCTTGGTAGCCCTAGGATTCATTGAAACAAGCCAGGGCATGACTACCCTAGCTTGGCGATGAGTTGCAGATCTCATCCATGTGCTCGCTCTATTTTCACTTGTGATTCCACATAGGTGCATATGTTGTTCATACAAAAAATTTCACATAGTGTAGGAGAGGAATGATTCATGGGGATTTGAGACTTTGAAAAAATATTGCATAATGTTAGACCACAAATAAGACCATCTCCAAAATAACTAATCACCAAATAAATATTGTTTTCATTAGTCAAAGCATAGTCATATTCACCTTCTTATTAGTTGGAAAAATATTATAAATGGGATTTAGTAATACATTTATATTTCTCTACGTGTTGAATTGATTATTATAATTAGTCTATAAAGTTAATTTCAATCTAAAATTATTTATTTTGGACACATTATTTAATTAAATTGATTGAAAAATATTTATTTTGACAATGTAAGCATGGTTAACTTACGATTAAAACCATAATTAAAATTTTATTTAATATGGTTTATTTGATATTAATTTCCAATAATTACTTATAATCTTAGTTTTAATCACTTGGTAGTGTTAGTTTAAATAATTGAAAATTACTAAATAGTGTATTTTATTCTCTCGCATTGAATTAGATGATCTATCACTAAGCATAAAAATTATATAATATATAGAATGTATTTATTTTGACAATTTAAGCATGGTTAACTTACGATCAAAACCATAATTAAAATTTTATTTAATATGGTTTATTTGATATTAATTTCCAGTAATTACTTATAATCTTAGTTTTAATCACTTGGTAGTGTTAGTTTAAATAATTGAAAATTACTAAATAGTGTATTTTATTCTCTCGCATTGAATTAGATGATCTATCACTAAGCATAAAAATTATATAATATATAGAATGTATTTATTTTGACAATTTAAGCATGGTTAACTTACGATCAAAACCATAATTAAAATTGTATTTAATATGGTTTATTTGATATTAATTTCCAGTAATTACTTATAATCTCAGTTTTAATCACTTGGTAGTGTTAGTTTAAATAATTGAAAATTACTAAATAGTGTATTGTATTCTCTCGCATTGAATTAGATGATCTATCACTAAGCATAAAAATTATATAATATATAGAATGTATTATGATGAATTAAATCCTCTAATGTAATGTGTTGGTATACTGACAAGTTAAACAATCAATTATTCATTCATTCATGGATGGTATAACTCATCGTATAATGATTGACCTGGGGTACCATTTTTGGAAGGGATGACCCTCTAATTTTTGTGGAGTTCCATGATTAATAATATGAATTATCATTGAGGTTTCATGACTATCAGTAAGAAATATCAATAGGATAGATCATACACGAGCTTATAACAAGACACTCAGAGACATTTGCAGCTTCATAAAGATACCTACCTAATAAAATTTATATTTTTTAAATAATGACTTGGAAATATATGTGAATATATGGAATTACATGGAGCAACTTAGATATACCTTCATGTACATAGAACAATGTTAAATTTTGATATTTACATGGAACAATATTAAGTGCCAACATATACACTACAAAATGAACTATGTATTGAAACATTTATGCCTATATCCATCCTAAAATACATAAAAACCTCCACACCAATATTTTAAATCCCATTCAAAGTGATAACCTTAGAAAGAAAAGACATCAAGACATCCACCAAATATATGAGTACCAAAAAAATCTAGTTATTTAAGAAATACAACCCATGTCTTGTTTTAAAGTAGATTAATATCTATTATTTTAAAATGGATTGATATAACTTCATAATTTTTTTTATAAATCTATTGTAATTTATGGAAAATATTTATAAATTAAATTAGATATTTAGTTGAAAATAAAAAATATGGTTATTGATAATTGTTTTTATAAAATCTACAAGTATTTAAAAATATAGTTGGTCAAAATTTATGGATAGTTTTAAAAATTAGTTGTAATATATAATTTAAAACCTTAAAAATGGGCCACAAAATATCAAATTACGGGTAGTTATAAGTTCCAAGATTTAACATGCAATAGTAATATGTTAGCTTCTAGTTTAACTTGCAATTTGGGGTTGTCTCATTGTCATTGTTGAAACTCTTGTTATTTCATTGTAAAATATAATAAGTTACCATCGGCTTATGCTAACAACCTTAACTAGACAGGCTTCTCTAAGTGATAAATAGGTTGAAAAGAGGAAATACATCAAAACATAGGTAATGACACTTGTTTTTCCTCCTCAGGAACCAGTAGAAGAATAAATTATAACAAAATAAAAAATAATAAAAGGACTAACAAGGTTAGTACTAAAGAGGGTGGGGAGGCCATCTTATAATGCTAGGACAAATGTTATTTCCAGTTACACTCATTCCAAAATAGTAAGTGATGACATGTTGAAAAATTATTGCACTTAATGTTCCATTCTTGGAAGCAAACCTTATGAGCAAGCTACTTCCTATTCCAAATTCAAAAAAACTAATACCAATCTAGGGAACATGAGTGTTTACAAAATTAGATTGGAATTTTTAGAAATGCTTGGTACATCAAAAAATAATATGCATTTATTTATTTATATAATGATTAAGGATGGTCGATGTCTCTTTAAAATTCTTAAGCTAAAGACTACAACAAATACCTCACCATTATCAAAAGTAGGTCTTTGATAATAATTGGATTTTTGAGCCATATAAAATATATTTGAAGTAATAATGGATTGAAAATAAAAAACATTCCTTATAAAAAAATAATCTTATTTGGATACTCATCAAGTAGGCCCCATAATTACTAATTTTGGGGCCTTCACTAGATTGAATAGTGAGCAAGTTAGGAACCCATGCTATAACATGGGTCATCAATATAAAAGGAGTGAATATTGACCTTTAAATTTTCACTCAAATCATATTTCACGGCTTCATGAGTTTAAACAATGAGAATATTTTTGAGCTTTGCCATAATAAAAAATGTTATTTTATGGATTCATGAATGAGTGTTGGCCCTTGATATTGAAAATGAATCAATAGGAACCATTGATGTATCTAACAGATTAATAAACACCTTATCCTTCAAAACTTATTTAGATTAAAGAGTGTGCAAGTTATGAACTGATGATATGGGACATTGATCTAAAAATATAGTGAATGTTGACCATTGATTTGGTGTGAAAACATTTAATTGAGAATTACCCTTTATTGCTTCACAATATTAACAAAGGATATTCTAAGGCCATGACATAATAATGGATGTTGATGTTTATACATGTGAATTTTAACCATCTCATCATGTCCATTGTAAACATCTATCAAATTTCCTCTTATAGTGAATATCTTTAATGCTCATGATGTAATGATAGTCATGATCTTAAATTGGATAGATATTTTTCATTAGATGATCCCAACTTTAACCACTTTTAGGAATATGTAGAATTTAAACCTTAATTATATATCACCTCAGTATTGTACACTTTGAAAATACCTATCATAGATGTATCCTTCATCTCTAAGGCCTTATTGTTGCCAAAAGGCTTGCATTCACTATCTCTTTCTAAAAAATGCTTATCTCTTAGTTTGACCATATGTTATTATGATGATCAAGCCTTCTATGATGTGAATTTTTTTATAAACCTAATCATTATCCTTATCTATTAGTTTGGACTTGTACCTATTTTCTAGCTTTCTAAACACTTGTGTCCTAGCTAGATGTCTACATCAACAAAGATGTCCCTTTTCCAACTAAGTGTCTAGTGACCAAAATTCATCTAATTTGAAAATATAATGTGCCCTTATGGATGGAATAAGTGATTTAGTGTGAGATATTTTTCCAAAATATTGGTATATATACAAGACCAATCCTCATTCATAAGTTACCTAGAAAATTCATACCTCTCACATACAAAACAAAAAAAAATTAACAATCGAGCATTCATGTGAATAAATCTACCCTATGCATTCCTATTTCCATATAAGTCATAAGATCAATCTATCTATAGGTCTAAAGTATTGAAGGAGTAGCCCATTAGCCATATTTTCTAGGTTATAAGCTAGGTCATTGTATGTATTCACTTGTCACATATTGCACCCTTATGCACACATAAACCAACACATAGGGGAAAACTGCATAAGTATGAGTCCCTCTTTAGAGTATTTTTATATAGGTAACACCAATTAATAGAGGAGTCCTTGGGAAAACTTGATACTATGATCCCACTAACCCATTTTTCCCATAGTCACTCGAAGGGTGAGGAATCTAATGTTTTAATCATTTGATGAAGAGATATAACCCATGTGCATGATCTATATACATTAGAAGAAAATAAAAATAAAACCCATAAGTTTATAGTTTATCGCATCCAAATCCATTTAATATTTTATACAAGATACCTACATCCAGATCAAATGCCTACATCAACACAACTATAAAAGTCTGATGCAAGCATCCAAAGCCATAAAATTCAAAATTCCAAGATCTAATGATTGTTCCACGATCTTGATCTAGTGCACTTTCATCCTATTTTAGCCCAAATATCCATGCACATAGTAAACCAAATAATTAATCATGTTTTTAATTTATCACAATATCAATCAATAGATGTAATTTTTATTTTTGGCATATCTTGGTACTTAAGTTTATAATATTGTTTATTTGAGTTTGTAAATTAATTGGCCTAATGTAAATCTACTTATCACCTATATGCTTAATCATTTTTATATTATTAACCCTATTTATTTTTGTATCATCAATCTAGGATTAAACATTTGGTGAACCCAAAATCTATGGATTTTCATGCAATTCCTAGCATGCTCTAGGGTTTTTTTAATTTTTAAGATATCTCAATTGTTATAATTTATTTCAAAATTAGAATCTATTTTCCTAAAATCATATTTAATATGGATAAAAAATAACTTCTACCTACTCTTAGCACTAAGGAGGCTGATATATATCATCTCTGTAACCAGATACATACTATCATTTATTCAATGGGTAAGATGGTCCATCTTATAATTCCAAATGAGGGTATCCCACAAATTCCTCCTAAAACCCTAGATGGTGTATGTATACATATTCAATCTGAAATACTTAGGGTTTGTGCTTATGAATCCCTGAAAGAGAAAATCACCCGTATGAGAAAGTTAATAAAAGAGCTAAAAATCAAATTACATACGTGCAAAATCCAAAATATGCTACTGTTAATCATGTGATAGCATTTTTATCTAGCAATGTCATACCCAACAAGGTTTCTTATCCAAATAAAAAGCTAAGATAAAATACTTCCAAAACAAGTGATTTAAAAAGTGAATAAAAGGATAATAAGAGTCCAAGTGGGATATGCTTAAAGATAAATTAATCCAAATGCCTCATCTACATCTTATACATATATCTAAATACTATTGTGTATGTCATAAAATACATGAGCATTATACAGATTATTGTTTTTCATTAAGAAACAAAATATAAAGTTGAAACTATAGTGGTGATCATATCATTGATACATCATTCAATAAAACCACTCATGTTATAAATACATCTTCCAAAGCACAAATTCCAAAACATCAAATATGGTTACCAAGGATAATTCAGAACAAGACACTTGAAAATGCAAAACGTAGAGAAAGAATAGATTCAAAAGGTAGTGTTACAAAAAGACTAGGAAAAAAAGTTGAAAAATCAAACTCAAGATAAGAAAACATGTATTCTAAAAATAGGGTTTTTAACAAAGTAAATTTCAAAACAAGATATGCCTAAAAAATCAAATGATACATATATGGCTGCTAAGGATCTAAAAATCGTATCTATTTCATGCATAGGAACAAATAGTTAAGTGCAATACTACAAAGTCTATGATTTCATCCTCAAATAAAGAAGTCAAGGAAAAATTACATATTTTCCTAGTTTACAATCAAAGATACATGACTCTTCTCTATCTCATAATGGGATGCAAGTTCCTAACAATTATGAACATACTCAAGACAAACAAACTTTCAAGAAGGAAACTATAATCTGTAGTGTAGTTGGTATTTCATACATGAATGCTCAAAAGGATATATCCTAATGAAACTAATTCAAGAAAAATTGAATAAGTTACATTTTTCCTATACTAATACCATAAAATATTGGTATGATCCTACTAATACTGATTACGCATCATATGAATATGACACAATAGATACAACACCTTCACAGAGACATCCCCTTGATGAGTATGTTTATTTCTGGTAGCACTTGTCCTTGTACATGTCTTATTTGCTTATCCTTCCAAATATTCCAAAAAAAATACTAAAAAAAATTCATAAATTTCCATGTTTCATTAGATCCTTGGCATTATTGTTGTTGATTCCATGTCGGTGAATAACATATCATTTCTTTCTAATATTTGAGTGTGATACAAGCATACCCAAACACGTGATATATGCACATATGGATATTGGGCCTTACCTCTACTCATGTCATTATTATGCTAGGGTCATACGCTTCTTTGATCATAATACACCTAGATTATATTATTTTATGGTCACTTTACAATATCATGTTTGATCTAATGTAATTACACATGCCTTTATCTATGATTATATCTTTTGCATTGTACTTGATATGTTATGTAGCTAAAATTTTTCTAACACATATATCCAAGGACTAGTATGATATGCTTATGTTGGTTGCTTAAGACCCCATGCTTTTCTCTTTTACACTTCCTTGAGTGTCTTACCTTACATGCATTTGAATTGTTTGTTTGAGCATTTGAATATGTTCCATTGCTTACGGCCTATGTGCATTTGTTTTCCTATTATGACACTTGAACATGTCATAATTTGTTGTATGTGGACATTTTAATAAGTCATGTCCCTTTGATTGTGTGGCACTTGAACATAAATATTGTATGAGGTCTCCTTGGACCATTTCCTATTGATTTGATTTTGAATGCTCTTAGGGGTGTACTTGATTACTTACTAAGCTTGTATTGTTACTCTCTATATGTTGACATGATCTATATCATGCATCTTAGGATTTGATGTGATCACATTAAGTATGCCTCAATGATATATCTACCTAGACACATTCCTCTTATATGTTACATAATCCATTCATATCTTATGTAGTTATCTCATCCTTTTGAGGTAAGATAACTATCAATTTTTTCTCCCCTCACCTAAAAAGGGGGCCACATCAGTTGGGGAATATCATAGAGGCATGACCTCCACATTTTTTCATAGTTTCATATTACAATAGAGGGATGTTATGAAAACATGTTCTCTACACTTACACTAGTTCTGAAATTCTCCAGATTTAGTAGGGGAATGCCATGGAAACATATCCTCCACACTTACACAAAATTTCAAATTGGCCAAATTTCATAGTTTTATGATTCAAATACACATTTTGACAACATTTTATATATGGGTATCATTATTATACCTATATTTTTGCTTGAGACATATATGAGGTTCATATTCCATGCAAAGGGCACTTTAAATTGTAAAATAAAACCAATTTCTAGATTTAAAATACTACTATGGACTATTACCCAATATGGACTTTTATGCACTTTTATTGAGCCAATCTAATATAGTAGTTAGTTCACCTTTAGAAGGTTGAAATGATTAAATCACTCAATCTTACCAAGTTTATAAGTTAGACTTGATTAAAACATTTAACTTCACCACATTTACATTATGAAGTGATTAAATCATCCATTCTCACTAGATATATAATGTGACTTGATTGGATCACTCACACTCACCAAGTTATAAGCATGATTGGGTTGCACAATTGAGATAAGCTCAATGAATTTGTGACAACTCACCTTTTCACCAAGGTTGGGGTCATGTTGTCCTCCAATCTCCACATACATATGCACTTGTGGGTTTTAAAATTTTACTAATCTTAGTCTTAATGCTTCATAATGAATCATCTTTTTAAATCAAAATTCCAAAAGTCAATATAGTTACATTAACACATAGTTGTACTCCTAATCTTACTCTCTTTACTTTCAAATATTTCAAATGCTTTAAATTTAAAATTATATGCATTGATTATACATTGTAATATGATCTTGGTTGCAAGTCAATCACCAAAAAACACTCAAGTTGGGTTCATGCAAAGGCATAGTGTGTCATACACACCCAGGTAAACATTTATTTTCATTTAAACTAACAATTTCATTACTAGATTAAATGGGGGTGAGGGAATGTAGATACTAAATCTAAATTATATAACACCTTAATCTTACACATTTAAAAAATGCCTATCATTGTTATAGCTTTCATCTCTAAGACATTCCCACTATCGAAAGGCTCACTTTCATTATCTATTTATGACAAATTAATTATCTCTTAGTTTGATCACATGTTATTATGATGACCAGGCCTTCTATGCTCTACAAAATGCTCTAAACCTAATCATTATCCTTCTCTATTGATTCTGGAAATGTATCTTTTTTCTATCTTCTTGAACACTTGTGTCCCATCCACATGCCTACATCAATGTAGATATCCCTTTTCCAATTAAGTGTATAGTGTCTAAAAGTCATCCAATTTACAAATATAACATGATCCTTATGGTCATCCTAAGTGATTTAGTATGAGATATTTTTTCAAAGGATTTTTATATATACAAGATCAATTCTCATTCATAACTTACCTATAAAATTCATACCTCTCACATATTTAAAAACAAAAGAAATATCAATCAATAACTCAAGTGATCAAAGCTACCCTATTCATTCTTATTTCTATATCAGTCATATGGGTAGTCTATCTCTAGGTCTGAATTACTAAAGGAGCATCCCATGAGCTATATTTTCCAAGTTACAAGTTAGGTCATTATATTTACTTGCTTATCACATATTTCACCCTTGTGCACATAAAATCCAACACATAGGGGACAAATACATAAGTTTAAGGCCCTCTTTAGAGTTTTGGTTAAGTATGTATCACCCATTGATAAAGGGGTCATTAAGGTAGCTCAACATTGTGAGCCCACTAATCCATTTTTTCCACAATCACTCCAAGGGTGAGAAAGCTAGGATTTTGATCATTTGATGAAGAGTGATAGCCTATGCACATGATCCATATATATTATAAGAAAGGTAATAAAAAACTATAAGGCTTCAATTGGTTACATATATATTATATGCCTACATCAACACAACTACCTATATCTGATGCAAGTGTCTGAGGTCAAAAAATACAAAATTTTAAGATCTAGTGATTGTTATAAGATCATGATCCACTCCACTTTTATCCTTTTTTTAGTCTATATCTATGTGAACACAGTAAACTAAGTAATCATATTTCTAATTTATTGAAATATTAATCAATAGTTATAATTTATATTTTGGACATATCTTGGTATTTAAATTCAGAATATTGTTAATCTAAGTTTGTAAATTAATTGGATTACTATAGATATATTTATCACCCTTCTGCTTAATCATTTATATATCCTTAATATTATTTACCCTTCTATCATCAATTTAGAGTTAAACAAAAAACTATTTTGGTGCTTCATTTATCTAAGAGGTGTGTACATTTAGAACCCATGAAGGAACAAGGAATTTTACTATTTCAAAGATGTGAGGAGGATAAAGGAAATAATTTATGCATAATAATGAATGATTTTTTCATTGTTATAAAGGCAATAATATTATGCATAATATTACTTGACTTTTTTTAATGGTCTAAAATATTTGAAAAGTGAGCCCATGAAGCAATGTTAAATATGCACACATTTAAAATGGTAAGGGCCAAGTTTTAAATTATTAGATTGGTCTAGAACATATTTTAAAATCTTACATGTGACACAATTCAAAGTGCACTAAATTGACATAACAAATCTCAAATTTTTCCCAATTCATTAGTAAATTCATAATTGAACTAGTGAAAAAGGTGATAAAGTCACTACAACCTTTGTTAACTTATAAAATGAAGGGGTTTATAGATATTTGAATGGGCATTCCATTGTCCTCAAAAAATTTATGAAACATTATCAAGGGTAAGAAACACATTTAACTCTCTATTAATACTTATTTGTAATAATGAAACCACAAGCTAAAGGGCATCCTACATGAGGTCTAGTAAAATAGAATAGGTTTGAATCCATAGTTTCCATGTCCATTGGGAATCCTGAGAGAGCACCCAATCAAATAACCTTTTGATTTACGTAAACATAAGAAATAAAATGATAATGATTCATAATTTACCACCCATAGAAGAATTTTGTTTTTCCAAGCATGGTCTAGATGTAAATCTCATTACCCTATTTACAATGTTTGGACCAATGATATAGGAAAAGTAGTTTCTCCATATTACTTATTTGAGATAATACTTATTGATTGGACGTTCATTGAATATAATTCAAAAGAGAGGATATTAAATAACAAGGTAGGGGAGGTGGTATTAAATTTATAATTAACCAATATAAATGAAATGTTTTAGTTGAGCTCGAACAAGATAATTATATTGAATCAAAGGGAATTATAAAAAAAATGAGAATAATGAAGGATGATGAGAAATGGTGCTTGAAATATGATTTAAAATACCCTTTTAGAATACTACATCATCAAAAATTTATGCATGATAATGTTAAGGAACCTTTTTTGCCTCTATGTTTAACGCCCATTTTCAAAAGATTGTGTCTATCTTGTGTCAATTCTTAGGAGAGGATAATGATCAAGATATGCAAAAATATCACTATGTTATTTTGTATGGAGTATTGTGCTTTCATAATCATGTAAGGTATGACTTTGCTATGTTGTTACATAAAGTTATCCATATTGACCAAATGTAGTTAAAGTGTATAAAGAGATTCAAACATTACTAACACCTATGTTTTATGTATCTATACACCAATAGGAATATGTTTTATACAAGATTATGGATTAAACACAATGATAGGGAATCTAAAATAGGTGAGGTATGTTATAAACTTATACAAATATAACAATACATTTCAATAGGAATCATAATCATGTTAACTATGCCACATTAATTGACTATGCCAAGGGCCATAAATTTTCAAATCATGGAAACTATATTTATATAGTACAGTGTTTGATTTAGATAACTAGGTTTGGGTTTTAATCTTCATAATTTACCTAGGGGCTCAAGGAACAATTTCCCCAACTTTATTGATATTGGAAAATGAAAATTGTATGGACACATATCATCATTTTTTTACTACTTCTTATTAATTTGGTGTATAAGACAAAGATGTACCTATCATATTATTTATTGAGACTGTGATTGAAGGAAGAGTGAAATGGTTCCACCATCTACAACTTGGATGTATTATAGATTGAAATGCAATGAAAAAAAATTAATAAAGGTTTAAACCCACATAGGATGAACATGTGATTTTGGATCAACTTCTGCAAATGAAAATGGATCCCAATGAACCCATAAGGGAGTTCATAAATAAAGTTTAATAAATTTATACATAGAAAGGGAGTCCATTCTAAAAAATTAGAAGTTCATTTTATTGAATGCATATACACTTGAGGTAAGTTTATTCATGTGAATAAACCCTACATAGACCTTGGAGCTAGCTTAGATCACAAATATAGAAATAAAATATGATATGGTCATGGATGGAAAACACAAAAGAATAATGACAAAATTTAGAAAATGCTCTTGTCTAGAAATTGGAAAATGATCCATTGGCCCTAAATAAATAATTTCCTCATACACATCAAGTTGCCCCTTATCAAGATGTAGTAATGAGAAATTTTGTGTTATATTATTATAAATTATGTCATGGTGATGTCATGGAGTTATCCAAATGAGTGGATAAGTTCCTTGATTGCCTACATGACAATGAAAAAGTGTGCAATATGCTTGTCCTAGTGTGCTTGAAGTTGGATTGGTTGATCTTCTATTTTGGCATGATTAGATATGTTCAAGGATGAATATGGTGTATTGAGAATGTTTAAGATGTCCCATGAGAAGTTTTATATGCTTTGAGTGCTTGTGTGTATGATTGGAATTCATCTAGTAGTCTATAGTTTTCATCTAGACATTTTGGGTCTAGTGGCAAAAAATCTAAGTAGGTAGTTTTATAAAATCACCAATACCATCTATAGATGAGCCAAGGGGAGTTGGTCATATGGTTATCATCACATTATTCTCTACTTTCTATGTGTAAAGTCTCAAGTCTAGCGATGAAGTGCACCAAAATGTATGCAAATGCAAAGTTGGGATCTTAGGCATTTTGATAGTATTTTCCCATACTTAGCCAAATTTGCAATGTGGCAAGAAAAGATGAGTAGGCATTTTTATGGTGTCATATCTCATATGTGTGGATGTTTCAAGATAAGGTGATAATATGGTTTTATTAAATTTTATGCCTATTTGATTTATTCTAAATTTTAGGTCAATTTCTTAAGCACAACAAAATCTATGCATGTGTAAAGTTGGTCTTTCTAGACAATTCTTGACATGATTTTGTGAATAGATAAATCTAAGGAATCATTTTAATGTCATTATTTATCACATGTGAGAGGGTTCTAGGAGAAATTTTTTATATGGTTGGATTATCCTATGTGAGGATATCATATGGTCCAATTTTTAGAACTTGAACTTGAGCGAAGCAGAAGATATGGAGGTGCAAAGTTGGCCTTCCATGTAGATAGCAATGGTCCCCATACTTAGTCTATGTTACATGATTTTAAAGATTAGGACCAAATAGAGATCTAATGGATCATGATAAATCATATATATTTTTTAGTTATTTAAAGATGTCAAAGTGTTTTTTGGTCAATAAAGATAAATATCGCGCTTCTTCTAAGATCCAACAATGCATAGGTGATTGTACAGTTTTGATCTAACAATGCATGTTGAGCAAGATGGTAAGAAGTGAATGATGTTCAATAGTATAAGTGATAAAAAATCATGTGAATGTGCTAGGTTTCATGATGATAGGGGTTCTAAACAATATTGAACAATGAATACTATAATATAAAGTCCTGACTAATCCACAAAGATCAACAATGCATGTTGAGTCAATATTGCAAGAATGCACGAGATGAGGTTAACATGTTCAAGGTTTAACATATAGTATCGGTGAACTGTGTGTTAAAGGTAAAGACTCATAAAATAATATTTATGGTGAATTTTTAATCTAATAATAGAGTACTCAAGATGATAGCATGGTGTTTGAGGTTTAACTGTGACCATTTGAATTCAATTATTTGAATTTAACAAAGGAAAGAATAGTGCCTAGTTTTTGAGCCATAACTTTTGATCTATGTATAATTTGACCATGGTGTAAAAATTGAATTTATACAAGACTCAAATTTTGATCTATAAATATGAATTTAAAGGTCTAATTATGTGTATAGTCAAATATTTTGAGGTTCAAATTTGACTATATATTCATGCATGATATACAAGTAACCTGAGAAGGGTATTTGATCTCATTTTGATGTTGTTTTGATGCATCATGATGAACTAGATATTTGGAAGTTTTTTAGACTCTATGAAGACCATTTATGTGCATTATTAAGGTTTTAATAATCATGTGAAGTATAAACAAATGTTTATAATTTAACTATGTATTCGTTCATGGTGACTATGTGCACAAAATGTTGTTTCAGCCAATTGTGCTTTAGCAGAAGGGTTTTTTAGTGAATATGATCATTTAAAGATATCAAAGGAATAATTTGTAATGGTTCTAATAATTTTAAAGTGGTATTACGATCTTATTTTTCTCAAATAAGTGTCGAAGAGATGAATGGATCTCCATAAGACCTAAAGTGACTTAGGCCTATTTGAAAGTGGATTTGCTTAAGTGTGACCCTATGAGATGACTTAAGGGTGAAGGAATGAATTATGGTTGAAAAAAAAAGTTTTTTGACCTGATAATTCATGAAAAATCTGTATATAGTGAAACTAAATGTGTTGGTTTCTATACTGATGAGTGAAACTAAGTGTAAGGTGTATGGAAGAATTATGGAGCAAATGAAAGGTAGAGTGCCCAGTTGATGAGTTAATGAATGGATTAGATTTAGGAATATGTGTATGACCTGTAAGTCATTTTTTTGATGTAAAAATAGTTATATTAAAATTTTAGGGCATGTGAAGAGGTCTGAGTATGCATATGAGGATAGTTTCACTAAAGAAGGAAATATATTGTGGCATGCCTATGTGAGAGGCTTGTATGAGATAGAGAGAGAGTTTATGCAGGGGTTAGATAATCATAGATACATCATTATGGGTTGAAGACATTAGTTATAATGTGTATGCATTCACATAAAAGGAGGGTCTAAAGGATTTGATCTTCCTTAGGGGCATTTTCTCCTTGTGAAACATGTGTTTCAATAAAGGCCTTTGGTCAAGAGGACTTGATCAAGGTTTCAAGTTTAAAGGATTGGAACAATATCTTATCTATAATTTATTATAGGACAAGTAGTCCTTGTGTTACAAGATTGAGAGTGGGTTTTATTTCCCATGAGGATTTTCCATAATAACTATGTGTTGTGTGTTTGTTCTTGCGTATGCATTGAATGAATGAGCTCTCTTCTTAATGTTGCTTGATCAAGTTGGCATATGTTGATTGCTTAATAGTTTGAAAGGATTTCAATTGAAATTAAAATGTCTAGGCTCACTAATTCATTCCCCCAAGTGATTGTACCTCTAACAATTGGTATCAAAATAGGTCCTTTGGTAAAGGATTTATAGCTTGAAGGTGATCCAAAGTACAATATGGGTAGTCAAAACGGAGGTTTCTCTACTAAACAAGATTTGATGTTTGATGGATCCAATTATGCATTTTGGAGTGCTAGGATGAGGACATACATTATATCACTAGGGTTTGATGTAGGTCAATTTGTTGTTGATGGTTATGTTGCTCCTACTCCTCCTCCATCTAGTGTTGCAGATAAGAAGTTATTTGAGAACAATTCCAAAGCAATGAATGCTATCACTTGTGGTCTTTTAGAGACTAAATACACTAAGGTGATCCATTGTAAATTTTTTAAAGAGATATGGGGAAAAATTTAGATCATTTATGAAGGAGATTCAAAGGTCAAGCTTATTAAGTTGTGGACTCATTGAAAGCAATTTGAAAGTCTCAAGATGAATGAAAAAGATTCTATGGCATCCTTTCTACAGAGAGTTGATGAGATTATAAACATTATCAAAGGTCTTGGAGAGAGCCTTGAAGATGATACTATAGTTCAAAAGGCATTAAGGTCTCTATCTCTCAAGTTTAATCCAAAATTATCTGCTATAGAAGAAAGTCATGATCTTACTCAATTGAAGATGGATCAATTGCATGACACTCTCACTACTTATGAGATGAGGAAGAATGATGATATACCAAAAAAAAGGAAGCACCATTCAAGATAGAGATGAAGCCAAAGTAGTTCCAAGGTAAGAAACCCAAAGAGGATGACATTTTTGATATAGATAAGGATGAACTAATTGCTTTGATTTCAAAGAAATTGAGAACAGGTTCAAGAGAGTACAAAGCTAAACTACCCCTCAAATGCTTTAATTATGGTGAGATAGGACATTTTACTAATAAGTGCCCTCATAAGTGTAAGAAGGATGATGATGAAGAGCATGATGAAGTCCATGATGATGGAAATATATCATTCAAGTCTGATAAAAGTAAAAAGGGATTCAGAAGGTTTAATAACAAGAAGAAGTACTTCAAGGACAAGAAGAAATCCACACCAAATAAGATTGTAGCTCATCATATGAGAGTGAATTCAGTGACTGAGAGTATGATCATGAAGATGATGGTCTTGTTGAAGATGAATCTCTATTTATGGCTAAGGAAGGTAGTTTCACACATCAAAAAGAGTCTACTTGAAGTGATTCAGATGATGATGAAGATAAGGTGCACTATGAGACTGAATTGATGAATGCTCTTAAAGAACTGAAGATTGAGAAGAAGATTAACAAGAAGAAGAAGTAATGACTTAAGGACTATGAGGATCAGTTCAGTGTGTTTAAGGTAAGATTGGTTAAAGACTCTAGAGAACATGAAGCTCTTGTCATCTTTCTTACTTCTAAGTTGGAATCAATGTCTACAACTCTAAGAGCCAAAGAAGAAGAATGATAAAGGTATGCTTATGAGATTATGTATTTGAAAAATGAGTTAGAGAATTATATAATCAAGGTAAAATCATTTGTCAAGTTTGATAAAAAAATATAATGATTTGGATGATCTCTTAAAGAGTCAAAAGTTAGCTAGTGATAGATCTAGATTGGGTTTTAATGAATAGCCCAAAGGTGCTTTTAAAGTTGACATAAATGTCAATGAGAGAAAGGTGGATCAGAATTTGAAGATAAAACATTAGATCAGGAAAGAAGGTGCTACCAAAATGAAGTCAAATCAGATCAAACAACCAAATGCCATGAGATATGAAAGTTTCAATGGTTATTGTTACACATGTAATAAATTTGGTCATAGGGCTAAAGATTACAAGAGACCTATTAGAAATGAATTTGCATGGAACTATGATGTGGGTCATTAGTCAAAAGGTGTGAGCAAGGTTGAGTGCTCAAATATCATGATGTGGGACACTTTTCAAAACATTATTTGAACAAGGTAATACAATCTATGTTTCCATCAAGGAGTATAGTTTGCTACAACTATGAACAGAGAGGTCACATTGATATATACTATAAGTAAAGGACATTAAGACAAAATAAGTTAAATCAAGCTCCAAAAGTGAAAGGAAAAAGGAAACTTAGCTCATGGAAAATAAAGGTGAGCCATGATGAGTTTGTAGGTCTAAGTAATTTTTTTGCTATGGTTGAAGAGTGCCAAGAGTTCCCATTTTATGTTCATGTTGTGATTAAAGAAACCAAGATCAAAGAGAAGACCAAGGGGTTGGTTGAAGCTAATTCTGAAGAATGTATGGATCCAAGTGAACATCTTGTTATTGTTGAGCATGGTTCATGCAAAGAAAATCAATTGTCAGTGCCTAGTGATGAGATTCAAAACTGCAAGGTTGATTCTTCAAATGAAAAGGTATGTCAAGATTCCATAGTTTCTCCATGTGTTGTCAATTATATCTTAGAATATAAGGAGAGTGATATAGAAAAGTAACCATTTTTCATAGTCTAGACTAATAAGAATGAGAATAAGAGAAAGAAGTCTTATATTTATAAGAGGATTCTAGTGGTTACTGAGGATATATGGGCCACTCCTGGCTTCACTTTGTTCTAAGAGAATAATGGTGCAAAGGATGTCTATGTCCATGCTTCTTAAGAGAATCCTTTAATTAGAGAAGAAAGTGTTATTGTGGTGTTATTCAGATGATCCTAGAAGGCTATAGATGAGTGTTTTTAGTTGGTTCAGGTATGTCCAAGTGGAAGAGATGTTATGGTGATGTCAAAAGGATGTCACAACTATATATGGTGAATTTGTAGGTTCAAATATAAGGTTTTCAAGTGGAAAAGAGGATTTGTGATTTAAAAGGATGATATTTTTGCATAAAAATGTATTTTGATCTTATTCTAGCATGATCCAAGTGATTTTGTGGTCTGAAGGTATGTTGAAGTCAAATTAGATATTTTTGTTTGCTCTCGGGTTTCCCAATTTGTGCTTAAGAGTTTGTTGGTCCTAAAATGGGTTATATGATGTATGGGTTACCAAAGATGTGTAAGCTCAATACTTGGTCCAAAAGTGTGTAATTTTGTGTCTAGGTGTTCAAGAAGTTTCAGAGGTGGATGTTGACCAAAAGGAGGATTGTTGACTCTATTTGTTTTGAGATTCTAGGGTTTTGGGCTTTGCTAAAAAGTGTTATGACTTATGAGTTGAGATTTGAGGATTATTTATAGGTTTATTGGGCCAAATGGGTTGTCAAATCATGTTTCACAAGGATTTGAAGGTTTGTGGTTTTCAATTTATTCATATTTTGTCAAGATGAAGGCCTAATTGGTAAGTTGATTTGTGAAGGAAGTATGTTGTATAAGATGAGATAAGTAATGAAATTTGGTGTTCTTGAGGGGGAATATGAGATATTCAAGATATTAAGTTTTAGTTCTTGATAGTGTGTCTAATAAAATTTGTGGGCTTTGCAAGTTTCATGTAGGGCTACAAGGAGACTAGATAGGTCTAGTGAGAAGAAGAGTGATTTGTGTTCAGTTTCTCCAAAAGAGCAAGGCATGAGTGTTTCAAGAGATTTAGAAATTTTTTTAAGAGCATGTGTCTTATTTGGTGAGTTTCATGAATTTTTGAATGATGGTCCCTGAGTGGCTTGAGAGAAGAGGCTAATAAGTTTGTGTGGTGATTCTTCATGATGTATGGAGATTTGAAGATGCTCAAGAAGTGAAATAGATTAGATATATTAGGGGGATCCCTCTCAGATGTTTCTTGGTGAGTTCCATCAAATCTAAGTAATTTTGTGTGTTCTTTTTTTATTGGTTGCAGTGCTTGGTTGAAGAGAGTGTTGGCATAGAACAAGAGGAAGTTATTAAGGCAAGAAGAGGTAGGTTCAAGGTAAAGGGCAGTTTATAATATCTTTATAAGATTGTATTATCCTATTTTTAGGTCCTAAAGATCATTTCGTGCCCACTTTTCCATTGTGTCAAAGGGGGAGAAAGTTTATGAGCTTGGGAGTGCTTGAAGAGAGAGAAGGAAGGTGAGATGTGTATTGCTATATGATGGGTATTAACATTAATAACAAAGGGGGAGATTGTTTTAGTATTGTCAATGATGTCATGGTTATTTCATGGAGGTGTCTAGATGAGTGGATGAAGTTCCTTGATTTCCTAAGTGATAATGACAAAGTATGCAATATGTTTGTCCTAGTGTGCTTGAAGTTGGCTTGGTTGATCTTCTATTTTGGCATGATTAGAAATGTTTAGGGATAAGTATGGTGTATTGAGAATTTGAAAGAGTCCCCATAATAATTTTTATATGATTTGAGTGATTATGTGCATGAGTGGAATTCATCTGGTATTCCATAGTTTTCATCTAGACATTTTGGGTCTAGTGGCAAAAACTTTGAGGAAGTAGTTTGTTGATGTCACCATTACCAAGTGTGGATGAGTCAAGGGGAGATGTTCATATGGTTGTAATAAAATTAGTCCTTATTTTATATGTACAAGTCTAAATTCTAGTTATAAATCATGTAAGAATATATGCAAGTGTAAAGTTGGGCTGTCTGGCATTTTGACAGTATTTTCCCATAGCCAAATTTGCAATGTGGCAAGAAAAATTGAGTAGGCATTTTGATGGTGGCATATCTCACATGTGTAGAAATTTAAGGAGAAGATGATAATATGGATTTATTAATTTTTATGCCTATTTTATTTGTGCTAAATTTTAGGTCAAGCACTCAAGTGAAACAAAAGATATGCATGTGCAAAGTTGGTCTTTCTAAACAGTTATTGACATGGTTTTGTGAATATATAAATCTAAGGAAGCATTTTAATGTCATTATATCTCACGCATTTGAGGGGTCCAAGAGAATTTTTTTATATCTTTGGATTCTATTATGTGAGGATATCATATGGTCCAATTTTTAAAACTTGCACTTGAGTGAAGCAAAAGATATGAAGGTGCAAAGTTGGCCTTCTAGTTTGATAGCAATGGTCCCCATACTTAGTCTATTTTGCATGATGTTAAATATTAGGACTACATAAAGATATAATTTATCATAGGTGACCAAAAAATGAATATATAATATGTGTATTAATTTAAGGAGGTCAAAGTGTTTGTTGGTTAACAGAGATAAAGATCAAGCTTCTTCTAAGATCCAATGGTGTGCAGGCGATCATATATTTTTGATATAATGGTGCTTGTTGAGTGAGATGGTAAGAAGTACATGATGTTTAAAAATATAAGTGATAAAAATTAATGCAAGGGTGCCAAGTGTCATGATCATAGGTGTTATGAATAATATTTAATGCTGAGTGCTATAAGATAAAGACCTTACTAATCCATAAATATTGACAATGCGTGTTGTGTCAATATTGCAAGAGTGCATGAGATGAGGTCAACATGTTTAAGGCTTAACGTCTAGCATTGGTGCACTATGTGTTAAAGGTATAGATTCATAAAATGAGATTGATGGTTCATTTTTAATTTGAGTAGGGAGGACTTGAGATGATAACATGGCGTTTGGCATTTAATTGTGACCATTTGAATTCAAATATTTTAATTTAACAAAGGAAAGACCAATGCTTGGCTTTTGAGCCATAACTTTCGATCTATGTAGAATTTGACCATGGTGTAAAAACTGAATTTGTAGAGGACTCTAAGATACATATGGAAATATGAATTTGAAGGTCTAATTATGTGTATAGTCAAAAATGTTCGTGCATGTTATGCAAGTACCCTGAGAAGGGTATTTGAGCTTGTTCTGATGTTGTTTCAATCTTTCATGATGAATTAGCTATTGGGGAGTGTTTTAGTCTCTATAAATACAATATGTGCGCATTATGAATATTTTACTAATTGTATAAAGTATGAAGAAAGGTTTATAATTTGACTGTGTATTGATTCATGGTGACTATGTGCATAAAATGTTATTTGAGCCAATTGTGCTTTAGCAGAAGAGTGTTTTGGTAACTGTGATAATTTGAGGATGTCAAAGGGGTCATTTGGAATAGGTCCATGCATTTTAAAGTATTATTATGTTCTTATTTTTCTTGGATAAGTGTCAAAGAGATGAATGGGTCTCCATAGGACCTAAAAGTGACTTAGGCCTATTTGAAAGTGGTTTGTGCTTAAGTGTGACCCATGTGAGATGCCTTAAGGGTGAAGGCATGTATTATGGCTGATAATTTTTTTTTGTGGACTTGATAATTCATGAATTATATATATATATATATATATATATATATATATATATATATATATATATATATATATAAACTAAATGTGTTGGTTTCTAGATTGGTGAGTGAGACTAAGTGAAAGGTGTATGCAAGAATTGTAGAGCGAAGGAGAGGTTGAGTGCCCAGTTGATGAGTTAATGAGTAGAGTAGATTAAGAACTGTGTGTATAAATTTTAGATCATATTTTTGATTTCCAAATAGTAATCTTATAATTTGAGGACATGAAAAGAGGTCTGAGTATGCATATGAGGATAGTTTGAGTGAAGGAGAGAGATTATGGCATGCCTATGTGAGAGGCTTGTATGAGATAGAGAGATTTTGTGTAGGGGTTAGATAATCATAGATCCATCATCAGGTGTTGAAGAGATCAGTTCTAAGGTGGAGGTGTTAACATCAAAGGAGGGTCTAAAGGAGTTGATCTTCCTTAGGGATAGTTTCTCCTTGTGAAAAAGGTGTTTCACTAAAGGCCTTTGGTTAGGAGGACTTGATCAATGTTTTTGATCTAAATGACTTGACCAGTCTCTTGTTTGTAGTTTTTTATAGGACAATTAGTCCATGTGTTATAGGATTGAGTGTGGGTTTTATTACCCATGAGGGTTTCCCACATTAACTATGTGTTGTGTGTTTGATCTTGTGTATGCATTGAATGAATGAACTCTCTTGTTAATGTTGCTTGATCAAGTTGATATATGTTGATTGTTTAATAGTTTGAAAGGATTATAATTTAAATTGAAATATCTAGGATCATTGATTCATCTCCCTTTCAATGATTGTACATCTAACATTTTTTCTATATAATAACAATGTTCATCCTTGCTTTCCAATTCCACCTCTAAAATTCATGATCAAAGCATCTTCTGTGCAAGCTCACTTTTTGTTTATTTTTCATGCTAATAATGACCATGATGGTTTCACCTACCAAAAAATGGGGAAAATGTTGTTATTATGTATCATTAAAGAACCACCAAAATAAGGTGCTTTGGGCAGATTTGATATTGAAGCTCAAGAACTCAATGACAACTCTATTATGGGTTACTTGGAGTATGAACCCGATTGTGAGGAACATGAAGATATGGTATAAAATATAAACAATCCTTCTTATGTTATGTTCATGAGATCACATAATGATAAATTCAAGCCATCAAAAAAAGGTAAATAGGTAGATAAACAAAATAAGAAGAATAAATTTAAAGATATCTCTAAATCTCCTCTTCATAAGTTTATTCTCAATAGGGGTGTGCCATTGTCCAGCTTTTCAAAAGATAAGCAACTCAAGAAGATGGGAAGTATTCCTCCTAATTTTCCCAATTCTATTTTTTTTTCTTTATTCCTTCCTTTTAAATCATGTTGACGTAGAAGATTGCACCCTTGGCAAGAGGCCGAGCTCCTGCCTTCTTCACGCAACTATGGAAACTCCCCTCTCGCTTGTGGGACAAGTGAAGCTAGAGGGGAGAGTCTCTAGATAAGGGCTAGCTCCCTTTGATGCATCATATTCATTCCATATATATATATATATATATATATATATATATATATATATATATATATATATATATAGACATATAATGGGGGGGGATGAAAAGAGAGAAAGATTGCAGGAAAACAAACTACTCTAAAGAGGTGATGCACCAAAATAAGTTGACCTTCTCACCCTCACACTAAAATCAGACAAATACATACATACACTTCACACTTGGCAGAAGGACCAGGCTGCAAGAAACTCGACAGGGAGGCTCTAATGGAAAATACACAAAAAATAGAGATTCACCAAAGGTGTTGTGAAATGCACACTGCAAGTGATTTCTTCTATTTCTATTCTTTCAGATACTGCTCTCTTTACTAGTTGTAGAAATGGTGCCTTATAAACAATAGATATGTTGGTGTTGGACTTGTGCAAGCATCAAGAAACAATGACTAAACACAAACTAACACTCAAGACATACACAAAAATATCTATCCAAGATAGAGGTAAAAAATGCATTTCTTGATTTAGGTAAAATTTTGCCAGGGCTACGCCTTACAAATGTGAAAGATCATTACAAAATGACAAGTCTCCAATATATAGAAGAAGAAAGGAGGCCTTTTTGGCACCCCTTTTTACAAGTGGCCTATTTGTGTCCCCTCATTGGGAAGAGCAAGCCGATCAAAACATTAATGAGCTGTGCCCTTTGTTTGTTTGTAAGGCCACTTCTTCAAGGTGATTACATAGTTTGTCTACTCATTAATGTGAAATGGAGAAAACCGATTGCACTGCTAGCTGTTTGCACCTCCTAATGGTCAATTTATAGGCATTATTTCACCTACTAGAGTAACTTCTCAAATTGGTGCTTCCTTTCGCCACTTGGACTGTCTACCTACTTCATGCCTGACATTTTGTCTTTTCCCTATCTTGTCTCTTCTAACTCATTCGGCCCTCAGGGGTGATCTTCTGGCGAGTTGCTGCATTTCTAGGCCCTTTCCATGGTTAGTGTCCTTTTATTTTGAAAGCAAACAACTATTTCATTGTGCTAATTTTGACGTCCATACGGCCGTCATCACTTTGAAAACCAACGGCTAATTTGCTTTCTTAAGGTTGACAGCTTTCTGGACGTCATTGTCCTCGGCAAAAGTCATCAGTCCTTTGCAGGCTTTTTTCCTACTTGAAGTCTCTCCTTAGCACCTTCCCAAAGGGAAGGTGACCCTTCGACCTTTATTTTGAACTGCTTTATTTGGCCAAGAGTCCCCCGCAAGGGCACCTACCCTTCAGGGTCCTTCGGTGGGTCACTATGCTCCTCCAGGTTATTTCCTAGGTTTTTGTAAGCTTTTGGTTCGTGGGCATTTTCCCACAGACTTTTGTCCGCAGACATTTTCCCACAGAATTTTGTCCACGAACAGTTTGCCTAGCCTTTGCTTTGAACTATGGCCTGAATTCCTTTAGACTTTTTGTCTGAAGGAATTCCTTCAGACAAAAAGTCCAAAGGAATTCGAGACTGTGCCTTAATCAAAATTATGAAAGTGAAAACATCCCTTTGAAGTGTTCCATGACCTTTACAAGGGCACCTGCTCTTTGACTTTGAGGCACCACGTTGAACTTGTCAATGAGCCTACTGATCAAACTAGGCCAATTGAACCAAGGCCAATGAACCAATGTGTTGAACCAAGCCGAAGAACCATGGCATTGAACTTGTGCAACCTGAAATTGACTGATTTTGAATAGCAAGGGAAGAAGGGGACCGATTTTGGCCTATTGGGCAAAACTGGTCAACAAATTGGTCACTCCTAGGGGAAGCATGCCAGTTGCCTTGTAGTCCATTGGGAACGGAGTCAGATGGTAACTTAAAAAACCAGAAATAGCTCTGATAAATCTAGAACCAGTCACGTAGATTTACCTCCAAGGAAACAAAAACACACACAAGGCTAATAAAACTACTATTTGTGCAACATCACTTAGGGAAAATAGGGAAAGAAAACAAGGGAAAATATATACAGATGAAAGGATATTCAGTGGTAGTGATTTAGATGTATCCCATTAACTGGGATATGTAGTTCTTCACCATCCAACTTGGAGAGTTGGAATGCATTATGTTGCTTGCACTGAGTGATTATGTATGGGCCACTCCATAGGGTGTCAAATTTTGCATGCTTTCCAGGCTTAACTTAGTCTTCATACCATTTCAAGACAATGTCTCCTTCAAAGAAATCTTTTGATGAAGATTTCTTGTCAAAGTGTCTCTTTGTTTGCTATTGGCAACTAGTCATAGAAGCCATAGCCCGGTCCCTGGTCTCTTGGAGCTCCATCAGGTTGCATAACCTGACCTCCATGTTATTTTCTTCTTCTAATTGCTGCTAGCGAGCTAGGTCCAATGCTAGAAATTCAAGTGAGATGGGAAGCCTAGCTTCCCTTCCATATATGAGCATATATGGAGAATTTTTGATTGCTCTCTTTGGAGTGATTCGATTGGACCATAGAGCTATTTTTAGCTTGGCATGCCAAGTCCTCTGATTTTCTTCCATGTTCCTCTTGATGATCCTGATCAAATTTTTGTTGGTGGACTTAGCCAGCCCATTCCCCTGTGGGTAATAATTGGATGAAGTGCTGAGATATATACCATACCTCAGTGCCCATTCACTTGTTTTGGTTCCCAAAAAAGCCAAGGCATTATCTAAGATTATGGTGGCTAGGACCCCAAATCTTGTCACTAGGTCCTCATAAAACTCTAAGACTGCACTTTCATTTGCCTCCTTCAGAGCAATAGCCTCTACCCACCTTGTGAAATAGTTTGTGGTGGTCAGGACCCATTTGTGTCCAACACTAGAGGGAGGGTTAATCATCCCTATGAAATCCAGACCCCACTACATGAATGGTTGTTCCACCTGAATAAGCTATAGAGGCATGGCAGCCAACCATTGCTTCCCATCAAAAAGTGCACACTTCTGGCACTTTCTTACCTAGGCATGGGTGTCCCTAAAAAGAGTAGGCCAAAAATAGCTAGCTCTCATTATCCTTGCTTTAGTAGTTAGGAGTGAAATTACCACTTGTTGGCCCATCATGGAACTTAGATAGTACCTTATCAGCCTAGTTTGGGTCAATGCACCTTAGAAGGACCCTAGAGAGATCCTTCCTAAACAATACTCCATCAACCAAAACATAAGGGAGAGACTGGAGCCTGAAATACCTTCTTCTAGTCTTACCAAGACTCTACAGGCACTCACCAGTGAGAAGGAAATGCCTCAAGTCTGATGTCCAGTCCTTTATGATAGCTAGTTCTTTTAATGTAGCTACATTGTGAATTAGTAAGCTATCTTCCCGTTTCTGCTTGAAGTATGTAGCAAGGTGTTCGTACAAGACTCTTCCCCTCACTAGCTTGGTGATCTTGATGTCTACATCATACTCCATCACCTTGGTGATCCACCCCACTCTCTTCTCATTTAGGTCTTGATTGGTCAAGAAATCCTTGATGCCAAGATGTGGAACCATGAGGTGAATCCTGCTCTTAGACAACATATGCATGAATTTCTTCAGGCTCTGCACTACTACCAAGACTTACTTCTCTACATACATGTATCTAAATTTGAAATCCTCTAGCCCTTGGCTAAAAAAATCAAGTGGTTTCTCGAGGTCATCACCATTTGCTTGGGTAAGCATGGCCAAGATCACCTCTTCATTCCTAAAAGTATAGAGGTTGAAGTCTTTGTTGAAGTCGGGGCTGATCAAAGTAGGAGCCCAGGTTATGGCCTACTTGATGGCTTCAAAGATATCCTTCCTTTGTGTTTTCCACTTGAACTCTTCACCCTTCTTCAGCATAGAGGTCAGGGGCTTGACTATCTCTATGAAATTCAGAATGAATCTTTGAATAAAATTTATCCTACCAAAGAAGCTCTGCAGGCCTTTTTTGTGCTTAGGTAGGGACATCTCTAGGATAGAACAAAATCTCTCAGGGTCAATGGATAAGCCCTCCCTAGACACGACGTGGCTAAGGAGTTTCCCATCATGAATAGTAAACACACATTTCTTTTGGTTAAGAGAGATGTTGAATTCCCTACACCTCTAAAAAATCTACCTAAGGTGTTGCATGTGTTGGCTCACTTCCTTGGAGAACATGGTCACATCATCAAGGTATACCAGCACATTATTGTTTATTAAGCCTCTAAAAGCCATGTCCATGGCTCACTGAAAGGTAGCACCAGCATTAGCCAACTTGAATGGCATCTTCTTGTAGGTGAACATTCCCTATTTGGTAGTGAAGGCTATTTTGTGCGGGTCATAGCCTTGCACCAAAATCTGATTATACCTTGAATAACCATCTAGGAAGAAGAAATGCTCTCTACCTGTTACCTTCTAAAGGATCTACTCCATGCTCAAGAGGGGATAATGATCTTTTAAAGAGACTTTATTAAGGTCCCTGAAATTGACACATAGTCTGATCTCCCCATTCTTCTTTCTAACAAGAACAAGATTGGCCAACTAGGAGGAATGTTTGATTAGAAATATAATCCCAGACTCAATTAATTTGGCCAGTTCCTTTTGCATGAGAGGCTCAATCGTCAGGTTGATAGGTCTCTATTTTTGCATGACTGGCTTGGCACCTTCTTCTAATTTAATGGTGTGTTGGGTGAGTCTTGGGTCAAATCCCTTCAAATCACTATAATCCCACACAAAAACATCAGCAAACTCCTAACATAACAAAATGAAAGCCTTCCTTTCTTGAACTATGCAGACTTTTCCAAGTGCAAGCAGCTTGTCCTTGAAGATCTCAACCCTTTCATAATTCTCCTCCTTAGTTGTGATGCATGCCTTGTCATTTCTAAATTGGTCATCTCCATTGAATATTCTCTCAAGAGTGACCAAACCTTTAGGGAGCTTATTGTTCTTCAATTGAACAATTTGGTTGCCATATTGCTGTTGTAGCTTCACCTAGTTCTGTGTTGCAAACTCAGCTTCCTCCTGCAGGAAGAAAGCTATTTGCTGGTCATTTTCAAAAACCTGCTAGTTTGCAATGTTTTTGGGGATGGAGGGCTGAACTACCACCTTCAAGTAGCACGAACCATAGTCTCGACTTATCTCCCTAGAAACATCAAATTGAGCACCAATTGCTACTAGCCTATCCGCTTGTTTGTTCAACTCTTTGGGAATGGAGGTGATATTGAAAGCGAGGAAATTTTCCACCAAGTCACAAACCCTATGCTTTTAGGACCTCAGCAAGGAATTCTTGGTTAGATTCTAGCCTTTTACTTGATTTACAATCAACTCACTGTCTCCCAAAACTTGCAACTCCTTGATCCCTCTTTTTCTTGCCCATTCTAGACCATGGATAAGGGACTCATATTCTACAACATTGCTTGTGCAAGAAAATTGGAAATGGAAAGATGAAAAGTATCTCTCCTTTGAAGGGGAGACTAACATCACTCCACCACTAGCTCCCAGCCTACTTCTGGAACCATCAAAGTATAATTGCCATAGACCTAGGTCCTCTTGGCTTGCCTTCATTATATTTGGTATGAAGGCACCCTCTTTGTGTATGCAATAGACTCCAAGGCCTACCTCCTCTATGAACTTGTAAGGATCATGCTCAAAGTTATCATTTCCCCTCTCATCCAAGAGTAGGTTTGCAACTCCTTCAAGAGTAGAGGATAGAGATTGGTCTGTCTGGGACTCTTCTAGGTCGATAATGGTGTAACTAATGTTCGCTGCCATTGGAGAATATGGTTCTAGATGGTCTTTGTAGAGTGGCTCAGATTCAATCTTTACCTTGGTCCCATACTTGGTTCTAAAAACTAGATAGGACCAATTCACTACTAGATAGCCACCTATCTTCGATGTGAAGACCCTGGACAAACAAATTGTGAAATAAAGAGGAGCATCTACTACCACTGTATCATGGGGAATTGAGAAGGTTGGGCAAGCATGCAATGTCAAGCCTAAACCCTTCAAAATCCCAACTATTTTTCCAGGTGTCCCATCTATTTGTAGGACTCCCTTATTCATCTCTTCATATTTCAGCCCCATCTTGTCAGCTATGCACTTGGGCATCACTGAGGTACTAGCCCCACTGTTAATGATGCAGTTGTGCACCAAGAAATCCCCTATAAGCAAGGACACATAGAAAGGGGGAATTTTCTCTTCCTTCTTTACCTGACCTGAGGTGGAAGGTTATCCATGCATCATTAAGATGTTATCAGCCCTTACTGGGATAGCTTGTCGATCTAGCTCATGCAATTCTCTTTGTAGTATGTCTTTTTGCCCTGGTAGAGACAATGAATCCCATAAGGAGATGTTCATATGTAGCTTCTTCATCTGGTCCACTATATTGACTTGAGGACTGCCTCCCTTCAAGTTTTCTTTGGGGCTAATTCTAACCTAAGGTGCAGGCTGAGGGGCTGAAGGTACAAATGACTGTCTGAAGTTTGGGGCCTTTTGATTTGAGTGTAATGGAGAGGGTGCAACTGTCAATTGGGTAGTATCTTGGGCTTCTCCCAATGCTCTTCTCTTGAATCTTATGCTGGCTACAACATAGTCATCCTAATGGTCTGCAGTGCCCACATAATTCATTGAATAAAATTCCCCTTCCAGATGATTCATGAGGGTAGAATCAGGGTGGGCTTGATTGCTACTCATGCTGGGTTGCATTGGAGCCTCAAAGACTTGGGGTTGAGTGGTTGCTTGATTATCTATATTCTAGAAATAACCCATCATCTCACTTGTATAAACATCCTATTCCTAACCATATCCCATGGTTGAGCAGCTTGGTTGTTCTTGTACTAGATTGTTTTGAATAGGCACCATGACTTTAGATGATGAAGGGGGGCCTAGATTGTAGCCTTGAAATGGCCTAGTTTGCGTAAGCTGAACCTGTCCTTGATTATAGTTTTAGAAAGGGGGATAGGGGCTTGACCATAATGCTGGTATCCCTGATTTGGTCTGTTTCTTTGAGCTTGTTGCCTTTTAAGGGCTACAAGTTTGTTTGACATGCTCTACAATAGACTCTTAACCTCATGAAGCTCATTGGATGGAATAACAGCTGATTTCTCTAATGCTGGGTAGAGGAACTAATGTGGGAGCAATGGCCTGAATTAGAGGTAGCATTTTTGGGAAAAGTGGCATGTGAGGTTTAGGGGCTATTTTCCTAGCCTATACTAAGTAATTTTTAGCTGCTATGGCTATGTCATAAGCATCAAGCAGTATATGCCCTCCCATGGATTATATCATCACAACAATATCACTGTTTAATGCTCTTAAATAATACAAGAAACCATAGCTAGCAGTTGATCTTACCAGAATGGGGATTCTATCCCAAGTCTTTTGAAACCACGTGTTGAAATCCTATATATACTCATGTGGGGCTCTTTTTATGGTCATCAGCTTCTCAACAAGTGAGAGGTCATCGATCTTTTCCCCAAAATAGTCTATCAACTAAGTACCCAATTCATTCTAGAATGGATTGAATTTATAGGCAAGGTCCCATACCAGTCAAGAGCCTTGCCTTTGAGAGACAATGCTAGCAATTTGATGGTGATATTTTCCTCCATGACATTGTGAATATTATAGAGGTTAGCAATATTCCTAATGTGCTCAATGACTATTAGCACATTTTTTAGGGCTGCTCCTGAGATTGGATCATAACATGGGAGATTTAAGGGGCTTTGACCATGAAAAGCCACAAAGGGCAATGCCATAGCTAGGATGGGATGTAACTGTGGCTTTGCTACATATGCATCCCTTACAATAGGTCTGGGAGGGTGGCCTATTGAATAAGGATGGGTCCTCTCAAACCTTAGTCTTTTTGCTGAGTTCAAAGGCAACTCAACAAAATTGAAGGGAACCCCTGTAGAAGCAGACCTTGTGGTGACTTTAGGCATATGAAGTTAAAACTGGTCTTTGATTAAAAAATTGAAACTCTTACTAGTGGAGTCACCAGATGTTGAATCTTTGATTTTCTGTAACAGGACCAGCATCAATCTTGAAACCTTACTAAGTTGTAAAACTATATCCCATCGGGTGTGCCAAAACTATTGATGCAGAAGATTGCACCCTTGGCAGGAGGCTGAGCTCTTACCTTCTTCACGCAATTATGGAAACTCCCCTCTTGACTGTGGGACTGGTGAAGCTGGAGGGGAGAGTCTTTAGATAAGGGCTAGCTCCCTTTGATGCATCATATTCATTCTAGCAAGTGCTTAATGCCCACACACACACACACACACACACACACACACACACACACACACACACACACACACACACACAGAGACATATAATGGGGGGGATGAAAAGAGAGAAAGATTATATGAAAATAAACTACTCTAAAGAGGTGATGCACCAAAATAAGTCAACCTTCTCACCCTCACACTAAAATGAGACAAATACATACATACACTTCACACTTGGCAAAAGGACTAGGCTGCAAGAAACTCGGTAGGGAGGCTTTAATGGAAAATACACAAAAAATAGAGATTCACCAAAGGTGCTGTGAAATGCACACTACAAGTGATTTCTTCTATTTCTATTCTTTTAGATACTGCTCTCTTTACCAGCTGCAGAAATGGTGCCTCATAGACAATAAATATGTTGGTGTTAGACCTGTGCAAGCATCAAGAATAATGACTAAACACAAACTAACACTCAAGACACACAAAAATATCTATCCAAGATAGAGGTAAAAAATGCATTTATTGATTCAGGCAAAATTTTTCCAGGGCTACGCCTTACAAATGTGGAAGATCATTACAAAATGATAAGTCTCCAACATATAGAAGAAGAAAGGAGGCCTTTTTGGTGCCCCTTTTTACAAGTGGCCTATTTGTGTCCCCTCATTAGGAAGAGCAAGCCAGTCAAAACATTAATGAGATGTGCCCTTTGTCTGTTTGTAAGTCCACTTATTCAAGGTGATTACAGAGTTTGTCTACTCATTAATGTGAAATGGAGAAAATCAATTGCACTGCTAGCTGTTTACACCTCCTAATGGTCAATTCCCAGGCACTGTTTCACCTGCTGGAGTAACTTCTCAAATTGGTGCTTCCCTTCGCCACTTAGACTATCTACCTGCTTCATGCTTGGCATTTTGTCTTTTCCCTATCTTGTCTCTTCTAGCTCCTTTGGCCCTCAGGGGAGATCTTCTGGCAGGTTGTTGCATTTCTGGGCCCTTTTCATGGTTGTCATCCTTTTATTTTAAAAGTAAAGGGCTATTTCATTGTGCTAATTTTGACATCCACACGGTCATCATCACTTTGAAAACCAATGGCTAATTCACTTTCTTAAGGTTGACGTCTTTCTGGACGTAACATTCCCTGACAAAAGTCATCGGTCCTTTGCGGGCTTTTTTCCTGCTTGAAGTCTCTCCTTAGTACCTTCTCGAAGGGAAGGCGACCCTTCAGCCTTTGTTTTGAACTAATTTATTTGGCCGAGAGTCCCCCACAAGGGCACCTACCCTTTAGGGTCCTTCAATAGGTCGCTATGCTCCTCTGGGTTATTTCTTGAGTTTCTACAGGCTTTTGGTCCGCAAACATTTTCCCACAAATTTTTGTCTATAGACAGTCTGCCCGGCCTTTGCTTTGAACTGCGGCCCAAATTCCTTCAGACTTTTTGTCTGAAGGAATTTAGAACTATGCCTTAATCGAAATTCTGATAGCTAAAATGTCCCTTTGAAGTGTTTCATGCCCTTCGCCAGGGCACCTGCTCTTCGACTTTGGGGCACCTCGTTGAACTTGCCATTGAGTTGACTAAAATAACTAGGTTGATGAACCAATGTGTTGAACCAAGCTGAAGAACCATGGCATTGAACTTGTGCAACCTGAGATTGACTGGCTTTGAATAGCAAGGGAAGAAGGGGAC
The DNA here is from genome assembly GCA_037957365.1 of Torreya grandis. Taxonomy (NCBI): domain Eukaryota; kingdom Viridiplantae; phylum Streptophyta; class Pinopsida; order Cupressales; family Taxaceae; genus Torreya; species Torreya grandis. The sequence goes on along the minus strand of JARHVA010001600.1, from coordinate 2,334,724 downwards.
TGATTTTGTCCTGTTGGGAAAAAATGGTCAACACATCATTGATCGTATAAATAAAACAAAGATTTAGGTTTCCAAAACTAAATATCTCAAGTCAAATCCAGAATAGCTTGATAGATTAGTTATATTCATCTGAGGAGATAGTCCTGGTTCCTCTGAAGCATCTCCTATGTGAGTTCTTGTTAGCCCTAAAAATTCCACCCTTTAGAATAATATGGTTGTATTGTCTCAAAATAGTGAAATACTTGCTCTATTTTATGCCTTTCTCTTCATTGGGGTCTTTTGACAAAATGATTACATCATTAATTTTGGATCCTCAAACAATGTGATCCCAAATAAGGTAACACATTTAGTCTATTATATGTCTCTCTCATCATTTTGATATTGTGACAAATTCATGTGTCTACAACACCTCAAGATTCAAGAAGAGCACATGGAACATATAAAAAATTGTATCAAGTAAGATAAACTTACTTCTTCTATGAATAAACTTTGTAAAATATCATATGTATGATTGATAAATATATAATATACCATAAGATATAACATGATCAATTAATATAAATTATTTCAAGTTAGTTTTATCCCTATAATGACATGAATTAATTTACAAAAAAAAATTTATCGTAATCACTTGTAATTTAATTTAAACAGGTAAAGTAGTGGAAAATGAATAACAATAACATATTTTGGGTTTCCTTAACATATATAAATGAGAAGTGAAATTAGAAATGTCACCTTAATCTTACCTATAAGTTTTTTTCAAAAAGGTTGTGAGATATTTTTACCATCACCAATCAATAAGATTTCCCATCACGCCTATTAAAATGCATGGGGATAGCAACCATGCCTGCCGAGGAGCCAAGTATTGGTAAAAAAATTATTTTGTTAAAATGTTGAGCCATTTTTATAAATTTCATAAAGTGTATATATGGCTTTGGGGAAATTTTTTTTGTAGTTTTAGACACATATGTTTTTGGGAGGATATATATTGTCATGGCAGGATTTTTGATTGAAAAGTGTATTTTTATTAATTTAACAAATAAATTGTAATACAACTCTAATCATACAAAAACATAGGTGGAAAAGTCACACCTTGGAAGCCAAACCAAGATAAGGGATCCTCGAGAGAAATAAAAGTCCAATAAAAGCCACAACCCGACCAATAACCATAGCTAAACTAACTTAATTGCACATCAATGGAAAAGGGAATAAAATAGCACAAAAAATAAGGAAATAATTAAGCAATAGTTAAAAATATGGTAGGCGATGGAGAAAGCAGATGTGGAGTGTCTTGAGAATTTCCTCCCTAGCCATCCTGTGCTGGGCGATCTTCATCAACTAGGAGGGGGTCCCAGCCATCAAATTGCTAGTTAGTTTCAAAATCATGTTGTACCTGATAATTTTTGTGGGGAGGAGATATGGCTAACACCCACAGTGGGAATTTATCTTGTGAAGGGGGTCTCCACACCGCCTACCACCACTATCTCTATTGCCTCTGTCATATCCTCTAGGAGGAGATGGATAGCAAGAGCGAGGGGAGGAGCTCCTCCAACTTCAAGAGTGATGGTGCCTCCCCCCATGCCCACAACCCTTAGGAGGGGAGTGGTGAGGAGGGGGATCAATAGGCTCATGGTTGACCATTTGTCAAAATCTATTAGTCTTGGTCAAATGTGTACATTCCTAGTAAAATCCATATAGTTCTAAGGATTTCAAAAAAAATTGAAAATTATCATACCGACCATTACACGAATATTGCACTAAATTTAGATTTAGAAAACTCTAATTTTTATATTGAAATATTAATGAGATCATACACATTTGTGACCTATGTCATGATATCATGTTGAAGAAAACATAAACACTAGGGATGGTTGAGGTTCAATTGGTGCATCTAGATGTGGCTATCCTAGGCCATGAAGCATGCCTTATCATGATGCAATTTGACCACATTATGCTCATCACTTTGGTTGAACTCTAGAATAGTGATACTTGTACATTTTAGCTCAAGATTGAGAAAATCACAATGAATTTAAAGGATGTATGGAGGATAATAATATGTATCATCAAAGAGATATGGGTTACATCGAGGAATCCTATTGAGGGGGAACAACACTTAGCTCATAAGTCCCACATGGGGAGAGTTGGGGTGCTTAATACTAGACATGTATTCTATTACAAAAAATTGTCAAGGGAGACACACCACAAATATAAAAGTACATGATTGTAATTTATATTTCCTTATGGTGGTCAACACAAGGGGTGTATCTTGTTCGTACAACCTTTGGCATAGTTCTAGGCCTTTAGGTAACTTGTGATATAAAAATGTTACTTTGCACCATGTGTCTTATTCACTAGTAACATCAACACTATCCCAATCACACATGGTCATACCATGAAGGCCTCACTCCTCTTCATTGATACTACATAAATATGATGATGTTATCACTATTACATGCAATTGTGTAACAATGCTTGGAAAAAATGACAAAAAGAAGATTCAAAACAATTTTGACCATCCCTTTGTCCTCCTCACGTGTATATTAAAGTATTCTTCAATTCATTGAATAAGCAGAGATAACATAGGAAGTACAATAGTGGTTAGACATCTTGTAGCACATCATAACCTCTCGAATCATCATATATAACTAATATATAATATAATATTAAAACTTATATTTATAGAATGATGTCTATTATTTTTTTAAATATTTCTTATAGCACTTTGATTATATCTCTTCACCTTTATCATTTCTTATATGCTTACACCATAACATATCTAATTTGTTAAGAGTGTCTATCCACCAAGTTCCTCCTTGACCCTGAATCAATGGTATCAGAGAATTACTTACTTCATATCACATTAAAGTGGTATTAAAGTTTCCATATAAAAATTTCATAACACCAAATCTAGTCACGATTTTCAAAATATATTTAATTTGTCAGCCTGCAATTCTTAGTCACGATTTACGATAAGAGACAAGGAATATGCTAAATCGAAATGTTTGATTCTCCATAAATATTGGCACAAGAATTTGTTTTAGAATTGTACACCCACACGACAAAATTTCTTGAATGATTAAGTATTCAATAATGATAATGTTTTAATGATTAAGTATTAAATAATGATAATGTTTTAATGATTATTTGATCTTTCTTCAATGATTAAGTATTCAATAATGATAATGTTTTAGTGATTAAGTATTAAATAATGATAATGTTTTAATGATTATTTGATCTTTCTTCAATGATTAAGTACTCAATAGTTTTTTAAGAATGATTAACAGATAATGTGTATTTGTTTAGTGTCAAATAAAATATAATGTTTGCATATTTATAGATAATTTAGGACTATGTTGAGGTGTAAATCGACATCAAACAAATAAAAATGGAAAATACATTGTAAAAGGGATAAGTGTATTTTGACTAAATAGAGACCAAAAGAAGGATATAAAACATTTAGGAATGTTTTTGACAAATGTCAAGGATATTCAATGCTTATAGCTTCACAACTTGAGAACTATTCAATGAGAAAGAAAGAGAAAGGAATAGTTGAAAGGTTGAGAAGAAGAAAGGGGACCTTAAAAAAATCAAACACACTGATAATGTTTAATTTGGACCAATAATCAACAAATATACAAGTAAATTCAATATTTATAATTAATGACTAATAAATATCCTCATATCATTTTTTGGCATTTATATTTTAACCCACTTTGAGATGTGTATGTAAGCACACAATTCAAAATATACACACTTGGATTTTCTTGGAACGAAAAATTGTTGCACTTATGAACCTACAAAACCATTATTCTTTTTAATTACACAGGGAAATGTGAATAATCATGATCAATGCTGAAATACAAAATATTGTCTGATTATGAAGCTAAATCTAAACCAGAATTGAATGGTTTGGACATCTAAAGATAAATTTAAATAAAGTTTGAATAAAACATGAATCACTATAAATTGAAGCGAAAAACCTATTTTTTAGTTATAGGTATCTAATCCATATCATCATGAATAATTAGATATACTAAAACATATGTGATGGTCATGAAATAGATAAATATAAAATACAATTTTCTCTTCAAAATTTTACAAGAACATATGAAATATTATAATATTTATATAAAAATATTTTCTCTATAAAAAATATTATATATATATATATATATATATATATATATATATATATATATATATATATATATATATATAACACATCTTACAATATATAACATGATCAATTATTATAAATATTTCATATTATATTTCTCCCTATGATGACATAAATCATTCACAATTTAATTGGAACATGTAAAACAAAGAAAATCAATAAAATGTGACATAACAAGGGTTTTTCCAAAGTGAAATTATAATTTGATTTAGATTTTGCAAATAGAGTTGTGAGATATTTTTACCATGATAAATTGACAAGCTTTCTTAGCTGAGGATCCACGTCTAATTTTTGTCTTCCTGATTTTGAACCTTGAAATAAATAAATAAAAAGTGAATATATGACAAAGAAAATTGTTTTTTCCCAATTTTAGACTTGTATGCTTCTTGCAGGATTTATATATCCCTATAAAAAATTCTACAATCCTATTTAGAATTTATATATAGTCCATTCTTGGTAAAGTCCATATAGTTATGAAAATTTTCACAAAAAAAAATTAAAAACTATCATATCCACAAATGCAATATTCTAATATTATTTTATATTTTGTAAAAAAACACTGATTTTTATCTTAATTTATTATGATGAATGAAACCATATACATGCATGAACTATGTTATGACTCCGTGTTGAATATATCACAAACACTAGGGATGGTCTATGCTAAGTTGGCACATCTATATGTGATTGACCTAAGCCATGTAGCATGCCTTATCGACATGTGGTTTGATCATGCTATGCTCACCACATTAGCCAAGCAGTAGAGTAGTGACACTTATACATTTTTACCCCTAAAAAAATGATGACAATGATTCTAAAAGATGTATGGAGGATATTAAGACATTATATTAAAAGGAAATTAGTTACATCAAAGAATCCTACTAAAAGCCTGGAGAAACACTTAGCTCATAAGTAGTACATGGCAAGAATTGGGGTGCTTAATACTGAAGGGGTATTCTATTGAGGACAATTATATAAGGATACACCATGATTTTAAAAGTACATAGTTGTACTATAGAGCTCTCTCATGATGGTCAACATAGGGGGTGTATCTTGTTCATATGACCTTTGTCACATAGTGTATGAGATGGATGGTTCAAGATGATTTGAGAATTTGAGTGACTCATGCATAATGTTAGACCACAAAGAAGATTGTCTCTAAACAAATAATATCCAAAAAGTTGATTAGTCCATTATTCCAAACATATATGATTCATATCCTTCTTCTTATGGGTTAGACGAATGACTTTTTTAGATTACATGTGGGATTTGGTAACACATTTATATCTCTCTAATTGTTAAATTAATTGCTAAAATTGGTTTATATATTTAATTTCACTCTAAAATTGTGAATGGTTGTTGGTTCAATTGGTGAAAATGTTTATCTCACAAAGATCCCTCCAGAGATCAATTCCTGTTACTAGAAAAACCTATCGTGATATAAGGGATGAGATTGGGATCATGCCCAAGGTGAATTTGGTGGAATGGATACCCCTCAAACCTTGGTTTTCAGCTTAAGATTACCATGAAGAGTAGTGGTCAACAAAAAAAAATCATTCTAAAATTATCCATTTTGGACACGTTATCTAATAGAGTCGATTGAAAAAATCAAATTTAGTAGTGAACAGGGTTAACTCATGGTTAAAACTATAGTTAAGTTATTATTTAATTAGGTTTATTTGATATTTTAGACATTAAAATATGGTATTAAACATGTGGAAATGTCAGTCTTGACCTACCTTCACCTTATATGACTTGTGTATACACATATGGCTCTTGCACACCCTTCTCTCATATTCACTTGGTTTCTATGGGCTCAACCTTCTTGATTTGATACCATACACCTATAATTATTCCCTAATTTATGTTTAACCTCCTTAAAATAATAATAAAATTGTCTCTATATCATCATATCAATACTCCTACCTCTCAGACGAGTTCATCAGAACTCATATGCATATGAAATTTCATAGGCATCCAAGTCTAATGACCCCATACCAAGTAACAATAAACTATTCAAATTTAAATTATCTTTACAAGTTGGCCTGTACGTTTCATATGTCAAGGGAATGAGAAATTAACCAACTTCCCATATAAATACACAATAGGTCTAAGACTATTCCCTATCTATAATTATCAAGAAAACACCAATAAATCCTATTATATCACTTACACATTTTAAAATATTCTTTAAACTTGCCAAATCAGAAATTAGTCATAAGGAGTAGGCCCTGCCAAGTCTAAAACACCTAAGCAAAGTAATGTTTTCCATGTTCAAGTGTCTAAAGTTAGATTATAGGTTATATTAATAAAAGGAGCACCATTTCACATATAGAACTAATAAGGAAAACTACATGTGGTTTAAATTCATTAATTAGAGTATTATACATAGAAAACACTCAACCATTCATTTTGGAGTGATTGTGGTCATCTCAATCCACTATTCTTCTTAATTTGCCAACCTGAAATAGTGTCGAGAGTGGAGATAGGGTTTCAAAGTGAAAGACATAGGTTTTTATATTTTTGAACACAATGAGCACATGATATCACATAGGATGATGGATTTCAAGTAAACATAATGGTTTATGCCAAAATAGTGAGGCACAATTCATAGGGATAGATTCAGAAACAATAAACCCTTCTATATTGATGTAGGTATCCATATCATAATGGGCTCATCTGGATAGATCTAAACACTCATTTTATTGATCTGAATGACTTTTGATCCATTTACAACCTTTTATGTCACCTGTACACAATATCAGTCCTACATAAAACACTAAAAATGAAGTATCTAATTCCTTTTAGTATTTTACATAAATACTAAGTTACAATAATTCAAGTATACTCTTATTTATCATTTAGATTTGTGTATTATTTTTATATATTAAACAATTTGAATATTTAAAAATTATTATATTATTAGATTACATCAATAAAAAATAAGGTAAAACATCTTGGTGAACTTGTTTGTATAATGAACACATCAAACCTTAGGGTTTCATCCTTCTTTCTAGGATTTCGTATTTCTTCATATTAATCTGATTTTCAAAACTAATTTCTAGTTTTCCATGATTCACAATTACTCATGGCTATACTGGATATGCATAGTTTTTATTTTCTAACTCAAACTATGATTGTCATATTTAAATGTTGTTTTCTTGAAATATGCAAAATATGTAACAACCATGCAATTCTACAAGAAAAATATTTGTGCAATTTCACACTAATATTAATCATGAAAAATCTATAACTTATCTTAATTTCATCTCTCCAATCCTCTTGACAAATTTTGTATGAATATTAAACTTGAAATAACCCATGAAGAAGAAGTATATAATGTTTAAGGTGGATTTGATGACATAGACAAAATGAAATTAACTTAGTATCTACCTATGAACACACACTTGATGCATTACTACATTTAACTAGAGATGAAATTAAAATTAAAAATAAATTTAAGGACAACACATCTAAGGAACAACATGATCTCTTCAATGAGACTCATCGACCTATTAAAATTATTGACCCTACAATAGTTGTTTAGACTACTGCCAACACCACTGACACTATTTGTATGTATACATCCATGGTCACATATGTGATTGCCACCCAAAGTATGGGGGAAACACAAGGTATCCCTAAGATTTATATGCCTCTACCTGCATAGTGGAATCATTTACATCATATGATCGATACTCATAGGCCATCATTATCCACATCTACTAGACAATCCCTCTTGTAGACTATTATAGATCTATAGGCTAAGGTCTTATAGTTAGATCAGGGTGCTTCAAGAGTAATTTATTTGATTCATTATCATGCTTTGATTCATAATCCATTAGCCCCAAAAATTTTGTATTATAGCTTACCTTTGGGTTTTGTAGATTCTAAGCTTACACTATATCATGGTAAAGATGATCTAAAGCAACACCTAAGAGCCTTTCATGAAACATGTTTATACTATGTCTCCAATGACAAGTTATTGACTAAGTTATTTTTGTGAAGCCTTGAGGACTATGCATTATATTGGTTAAATGATCTTTGATTATAATTAGTTAAAGAATCAAATCCTTTGTTTGATCAATTTCTAGCACATTTTTCAATGAATATCAATGAAAATTATCTTATGCACAAATTACAAAAACTAAGGAAAGATATAATGAACCAATCAATGATTATGTGATTTGATAAAAGACTATTATTTATAAGCATAAAAATCACATGGAATATAATTAGTTATAATACATATTCAATAAAAGTTTCCTTTCCATTATACATGAGTCTATTATGTCCAAAAGATTCAAATCATGCGATGAGTTATGCCATACAATAAGAGATTGAGAAGTTAAGCTCATATATTTGAATAAGATAAAGTGTGTGGCTAATGATAAAACTAATTCAAATGCAAAGTTTCAAATAAAACTAAGTTACAAGGCCAAAGTGAATGATACTAAGAATGAAGTAAAAACAAAAATTAAAGTAGTGTCACATCCTATTGATCTTCTTGTCTTATCCAATCAACCAAGGAGACAATTTTCATGGTTACCAAGACCTCCTCATAAGATATTATATAAGTTACTTGAGTGGAACCTTAGATCTCTCCCTCCACTAGAGGAGGTTGATATGAATATGTCTCTACGTAAGGGACATGAAAATAATGCATATTGTGATCACCATAGATGTGAGAGGCATTCTATGAATAAATATTTTGGGGTAAGAAGTAATATTAATGATCTCATTGGTGATATAATTATTGAGCTTAACACACCTACTATTGATTTAGAACCACAACCTAATGGGAATGTAAATTTTAAGATATTTTATGATCCCTTTCCCAAAAATAGGGCAATGAAAACTAAGACTAATCGTGAGGTGCATACGACTTACAATGCACAACCTCCTCTATAGACATATGGGCATCCATTAGATGGTATTATTGGTAAACTTGCATGCACATTAATACAATAACCTATGATTACATTTCATGACACTAATATTGTGTAATATGATTATATTTTGATTCCTTATTTGTATGTGCATACTTTTATTCACATCCTATACATAGTTTAATGGTAGACAATGGTTCAAGTCAGAATGTTTGTATCATGCAATGCATTACTAGTATTAGATATACACATAAGGATTTGATGGATACAACCAAGAAAATTAATGTATTCAATGGGAAGAGACAAAACACTCTCTATAGTATTTTATTACCACTTAAGGTGGGTTGTACTGTAATTGCTACTCCATTCTTAGTTTTATTGAGTATAGGGGCATTTGACAAGTTTTTAGGATGCCCTTGGATACATAAGATTTGTGTAGTACCATCTTGAATACATATATGTGTTAATTATTTACCTTTATACATGGTGGTTATATTTTAAAGTATTCCAAATGAGTATCTTATTTAGCTATAGGTGTTTTCTCACCTATCCCCACCACTAATGCAGTCAATTATTCAACCTATTTAGGTTCATTATATACAAATAGTTCAAAGGAAGGTAGTTAAATTTATTAGACAACCAATGCTTAAATTCCCATTACATCATAGGGTTATTCAGGAACCATGACAATAATTATCTACTTCATCACATCTTACATTAGTATTAAATATATTTCCTCATGTTGCACAATGGACATAATCACATGTTTCTCCTACTATAAAAAAAATTCCATGTGATACTATGCTACTTATAATTACTCATCATTCATAGGATCTAATGAATTATGACGATGATGATGGATACATTACATCACAAGATTATTTCCCAAATTCAAATACAGCTACATACAATACCACTCACTCACACCAAGTGACCTTTCCCATGTTTGAGACAAGACCTATATATGACTGCCCCCTTGATTGGGTAGGTGGTTAGCATTTTTTACATAAGAAAAATATTTCAAAAAACACATAAAAATAAAAATATTATAAAATTAAAATATGAAGACCTAAATATAATGTGTTTTCTAGCTTACATAATCCATTTGTGTTTTTTTTGTATAAATATTTTTTTCCATACACATATGCATTTCACAGTAAATACAAGGGAGATATAGGACATACATGTTATACATGATACATGGATGGATGCATAACTTCATTACATTTATATACCTGAGGGCCATGCCAATGATAAGATCACTCATTCCATAGGTCATATTATAACAAGTTATATATTTATATTAACTTTCCATCTATAATTTGTATCTACATTGATTACTTACACATACCTTTCTCTTTTGATATCTTATATAAACTTACATTTCATGGATATGTTATTTTACTATGCTGTGACATTGGCATACTTTGATTATATATATTGGTTTGACTAATTATATGACTTATTGTTGAGTTGTTTAATCCTTAAATGGATATGGATCCTAATGGGATAGATAGGGTTAAGAATGTATAAATTAATAACTATAAGGGTGATAAATAGATCTATAGTAGGATATTACTTACAAAACTTAGATAAAACATATACTAAATTTATAATGCTAAGATATGCTAAAATAAGAAAAAAAATCCATGATAGATATTATAACAATAATGAAAATAAGATACTTAGTTGTTTCTAATGTTAATATAGATATGGATCTAGAATAAGAAGGAATTAAACTAGAATAATATTGTAAAACAGTCACCAAATTCTAGATTAAGTTCCTATGTGGCCTCAGACACATGCATCAACTTGGGATGGTTACATCGACACTACTATATGTATCAAACATAGATGTCCAGTAAAGAATATCTACTAAAATTAGATGTAACCACCTAGATGGTTTTGGGTTCTATGTCATCTTCACTCTAGTGCATTCAAATATGGGTCATGGATTGTTGCTCTTTATCAAATGATAAAACCCTAGTTTTTCATATTCATAGTGGCTATGGAAAAAATGGGTTAGTGGGCACATGATGTTGAGCTAACCTAAAAGACCCATCTTTCAATGAGTTCTGGCTACATATCCACTACTTTGAAGAGGGCCTTAGACTGATGTATTTCTCTCATAATATGGTGTCTTATGTGTTTATAAAGGTGAGATATGTGGAAATCAAGTACAAAAGTGACCTAGCTTGTAACTTGGAAAATGTAACTCTTAGAAAAATCCTTAAATAATTGAGACCTATAGATGTCTTGTCCCTATGAATGATATGAAAATAAAATAAAATAGGGAATATTTGATTACTTGAGTGTTGGATAAAATTATGTTGGTAAGTTGCTTTTAAGTAAGAAGTATCTAGGTGAGTTTAGAGTGAGGATTGATATTGAATATATACCAATCATATTAGGAGAATATCTAACATTAAATCAATTAGATTGATCTTTAGGATACATTTCACTTTTATATTGGATGACTTTAGGGCACTAGAAACTTGCATTGGGATAAGACACTTGCATCAATGTAGGCATTTGACTAAGACTCAAGTATTCAGGTATTTATAAAATAAATATAGGTCCAAAAATTATAGAGGTGGAAGATAATAAGGTTTAAAACATTTTGGGTAAGATATAAAGCGTGGGTCATCAAAATGATACTAGTCAGACTAAGAGATAGGCAATGAACATAAAGAGATATCACATACGAGACTTATAGAAGTGAAAAAGGTATAAAATTGAGAGAAATAGCCAAGGTCTTTATTTGACAAGTGTAGAAGACTAAGTTGATATATAATTCATATATATCATCTAAATTTCCCCATTTTAAATATATTAATTAAATTACTAGTTTAAAGGAGAAGGAATGTGTACTTGGGTGTGTATAACACACCTTACCTTTACGTGAATCCAACTTGCATGATTTGATGGTGACTGACCTACAATCAAGAGCATGTTATAGTATATAATTAGTGCATATAATCTGAAATTTAAAGTATTTAAATTGAAATAGATTAAGGTTTAAGAGTGCACCTTTGTATCAATGCAACCATCTTGACTTTTGATAATTTCATTTAATAGATGTATCATGATGAATCACTAAAACTAGGATTAGGACAAATATGAATATAGGAAGTGCATATATATATATATATATATATATATATATATATATAGAGAGAGAGAGAGAGAGAGAGAGAGAGAGAGAGAGAGAGAGAGAGAGAGAGAGAGAGAGGATGCCACATACCTCCAACCTTGAAGAAAAGGTGGAATACCACCTGGCAGTTGAGACTACCTTAATTATGTAACCCAATCATACTTATAACCTAGCGAGTGTGAGTGAACTAAGTCAACTCATAGTAAAATGGTGAAGCTATATGATACAATCAAGTCCAACCTATAAACTTGGAAAGATTGAAGGACTTTATCACCTAAACCATACCAAAAAGTGAACCAACTACTGCAGTAGATTGGCTCAATATAGTCCATAAAAGTCCATCCTAGTGGGTTATGATAGTTTGTATAAGTTTCTAAAACTAATTTATATTTTTAAATATTAGGTGCACATTGTATAACACATACACCTTATATATTTCTCATGCTAAAGCTATGTATAATAATGGTACCAATGTATAGAATTCTACCAAAAAAATGTGTATTTGAATCATATAACTATGAATCTAACCAATTTAAGAACTGTGTAAGTATGTAAAACATGTTTCCAAAACATTCCCCCACTTATATGGAGAAATATGAAAACAAATATAAGTTACAATGTGGAGGACATGTTTCTAAACCATGCCCCCACTGTAATATGAAGATGTTGAATATTGAATAAGTGTGGAGAACATGTTTCCAAAACATGCCCTCACTGAACATGCAATTATGGAAATGTGTAAGCCATGCCTCTATGACATGCCCTCACTAATATGATCCACATTTGAGGTGAGGGAAGATATTAATGGTAAGTTACCTCACCTCAAAAAGATAAGATAACCATATAACTATGAATGAACCATGCATAATATAGAAAGAACTTATCTAGGTAAATGTAACACTGAAGCACGATAATGTGATCATATCAAGGCCTGATATGGATGATAAATATCATGGAAACATATATATAATAACAATACAAGATCTACAAGCAACCAAAAAAACACATAAGAGCACTAAAAAATAAGTCAAAAGATAGTGGTCCAAGGAGACTACAAACAAAGGGCATGTTCAAATGCCACACAATCGAATAGACATGACTTCATCAAATTTACATAAAATAAAGAATTACATATTCAAATTTACGTACAACAAACAATGGCATATCAATTTTAAAATAAGTAAACAAAGGAATAGGGACCATAAACAATGCAATATATTCAAATGCTCAAATAAATAAGACAATAACAAGTCAAGGCACTCAAGGAAGTGCAAAGATGAAAGCATAAGAAACCAACATAAACATAATATACTAGCCCATGGATCAAATGTTTTAGAAAAAAACATCAAGTAACACTAAGAAAGATGTAAGCATGGATAAAGGAATTTGTAAGTACATAAGATCAAACATGATAAAGTAAAATGACCATACACTGATATAACTTGGATGTATCATGATCAAAGAAGGTGGATTCCTCCAACATCCTAGTGATGTGAGTAGAAGGAAGGCCCAACATCCAAAATTGCATAAATCATGTATCTGTGTATGCCTATATCACACTCTAATAGAATCATGAAAAATATGTGTATGCATAAATAACTGATATTTTATCCATCAACATGGAACTAATAACATAGATGCCAAGAAGCCAATAAGATAAGTACATGTCAAATATATTTTTATATTTCTAAATGTTTTAATTTTTTTGGTATTTTTGGAATATTTGAGACCAAGCCCTATGATCTCATCCAATGGATGCTCTTAGGTATCTCCCCACTCGATACTTGGTGAAATAACTAGTGGTACTGCTAAAGAACATGCATAGGTGAAATATTTATCATTATAGTATCTATGATGCTATATACATATGTATAATAGGACTCTATGGTTGTGAAAGGATAGTAGGAGTAATAGGAGTTTATGGGACCCATCTTTGAATAGTCTATTTTTTTTGGAGCAACAGTAGGATATCTGGATATCTAAATGTGGTGTGTAGTAGATGAAGACTCTGTGGAACCCAATATGAATATTTGATGCAATGGTATCTCAAGTACCAACCACCTAGTAAAGAAAATTACCTATTGATTACCCTTTTATGATGGATTAACCTTAGTAGGTTTGATAATTAACTACATGGGTATAAATTTATCTTTCTAGATATGATACTCATATAAAAATCTAGAGACTATAATTATGCGATTGAAATTTATGTATTTGTAGAAGGTAATGATTGAAGTGTATATAACTAAGATTATCATAATAACATATCAAATATTCCCTTAACAGGAACATCTAAGAAGGTAATAACCACATGTGTAGGACCTACCTATAAAGGTAAGTCAATCTCACCATGAATCTACTATGAGGTCCCATCAAATGCTCTAACCAATCTGGTAGAAGATGTAAATCATTATAAGTATAACCCAAATGTGTGAGTAATTTCATGGTGAAAAATCTCTTTCTTGCACCATTATCAACCATAACATTATTACATGTTGATTATCAAGGTATGCTCAAATGAATAAAGAATGTAGATTTTAATAATCATCCTCAATCTCACTAACATCAAAGGTAATAAAAGGTCTTTGAACCATAGAAGGTGTATTCCACGTGTAAGTACCAATAATCCCATATAGTGGGTGCTCATAGTGTGATGGAGGAGGATGTACATTATATACCATTCTCACCTATACATCCTTATTAAAATGGTCTTGTAATGGATTGTTAAATATTTTCTATTTTTGGTGATCACCAAGTTGTAAACCTGAGTCCTTTGGAAGATCATCAAATGTAATAGTTTGGTCATCAATGAGGTCTTAGGTCTTATGCTTCAAGATAAAACATCTAATCATAAAATACAAAAGGTCTTGGTGATAGTCACAATAATCATTTTCATCATACCCTTTCGGTATAGGTCTACTCATAGCCACCTCTATAGGATGAGGGAGAGATATAAGATGACAGTCTATAAGGTGTGGGAGTAATGACGAGGTAGACTTAGGTAAGCATGTAAATTATCTATGTGGTGCATTAGATAAGACAAGCTGATTAATTTGATATGAAACTATATTAACTATGGTGGTTGTTTCTTTTTTAGGTTTAGGTGGTTTTACCTTATACCTTGGATATAGATGTAGTTGGTGTATTTGCTGCATATTGAATTTTGTTCAATGAGATAAGTTTGATTTCATGGTCCCAAAAAATATGGCATAAGTCATAAAAATAACTAAATATTTTGAAAATGATGGATTCATGTAAAAGAGAAAACAAGATTTGATTGATGATGTCTTGAAGTTATTTATCTACTATTGGATTGGTCATTCTAGCCAACACTATCTTATACCTCAAGACATATTCATTGACAGGTTCATTGGTTCCTTGTTTAATTTTTAAAATTTGGCATAAGAAACCTTTTCACTAATATTAATGGAAAAGTGTGCTAAAAATTGATCTATAATAGGTTTGACTGTTTTCATTAATTTAAGAGTTAAATCATAGAACCACCTCAAAGCATAATCCTTGAGGCTCCTTGGAAATAATTTGTTCAAAATTTTATCATTGGAGGCATAATCAAGGCATGACACATATAAGGATAAAATATATTACTTAGGATAAACATTTACATCATAAAATGTGAACTTAGGTGCAAAAAAAATATATGGAAAAGGGTGAAAATATATATCAAGTTCAAGAGGGTCATGCAACACATCTTGGGAATCAATAGCATGATGAGACTTTAAAGCCTTTTATTCAATGTTTGTAACCTTGTCTTCCAAGTTATTTATAACTTGAAGGAGTGTTTGAATTTTAGATTCATTACGATGTAAATTATAAATTTTATTAATCTCCAAGGGAGAATTAAACATGGTTCAAGTATTAATAATCATTAAACTCAATATTTAAGTTGAAACAATTAGCAATTCCATGGTAGATGTAGAAATAGTAGTTTTAGGAAACAAAGGTTGAAAGATAGATCTTGTGGCCCCACTAGAAGTATGAAGTGGTAATGTGCTCAATGGGAGGGATGTTGGTATATGGGGATGACCCATATCTCTAATACCATGATCAATAGATGTACTTGCATGTTCATATATGTTTTTTGCATTTTTAGTTTCTAATTGGTTCTTAGGATTTCATCAAGAAATTTAGGGTTTTGATGAATACAATCACAAAATAAGGTAAATGATTACACTAGATCATGATCTATTTTCTCATATTCATTAGTTTCATTAGACTCATGGTTTTCATTATCATAATCTTATTCTATTATAACCTCATCAATATGTTACTCATTCTCAACATCAATATCATCGTGGACCATGGGACTAGGTTCCTCATTGGTTTGAGACATATTAGATGGTAGGAGGGGAATTTCAATGTGCTCAATAGGCAAAAAACCTAATCTATAGATACACCTAGGTTTCATGTAAAACAATATAATAAAGAGATGAAAAGTATAACAATTTGAAACCCTAGTTCACTAAAAACCCTAGGAATTAGAAAAACATGCATTCACATGAATCGGGTTCACCAAAAGTTTAACCATAAATTGGATACGGATATGGTTAAGAATATAAAAATGAATGAGCACAAGGGTGATAAATAGATCTATAGAAAGCCAATTATTTATTAAACTTAGATAAAACATATATTGAATTTATAATTTTGAGATATTTTTAAAATAGGGAGACGTAACTATGCTAGATATTGTAATGATAATAAAAAAAAAGATAGTTTATTATGATGTTAATACAGAACTCAATTTGGAATAGGAAAGCAATATACTAGAATCATATTCTATAATATTTTTAAAATTCTGGATCAAGTTCCTTTGTGGCATTAGATACATGCATTAGCTTGGAATGATTACATCAATGCTACTATTTGGATCAAACATAGGTGTTTAGTAGGAATACCTATTGAAAATAGATGTGACCACCTACATGATTATGGGTTTTTTGATGTCTTTTATCTAGTGCATTTAGATTTGGGTTATGGATTATAATTCCTTATCAAATGATAAAACCCTAGTTATTCATCTTCATAGTGGCTATGGAAAAAATAGGTTAGTGAGCACATAGTGTTGAGCTAACCCCAAAAACCCCTCTATTTATGAGTGATGCCTACATATCAATATTATAAATATGGCCTTAGAATAATTTATTTCTCCCCTAATGTGTTGGATTGCATGTGCATAAGGGTGAAATATGTGGAAAATAAGTACAACCATGACCTAACTTGTAACATGGAAAATGGGAATCTTATAAAGCTCCTTCTGTACTTCGAACATATAGATGTGTTGTCCTTATGAATGATATGTAGATAAGATAAAATAAGGAAGCTTTTCTCACTTGAGTGCTTGATAGAATGCTTTTGATAAGTTGTCTTGTGAGAAGGTAATAAGTTTCTAGGTGAGTTTAGAGTGAGGATTGATAATAAATATATACTAATCCTATTAGGATAATATCTCACATTAAAACATTTCAGCCAACCTTTAAGATATGTTTCATTTGTAAGTTGGATGAATTTAGGGCATTGAAACTTGCATTGGGATATGACACATGCATCGACATAGGCATCTGATGAGAACATAAGTGTTTATGTAGTTAGAAAATGGGTGTAGGTCCAAATCTTGTAGAGGTGGAATATAAGAAGGTTTACAACATTTTGGGCAAGATCTAGGGCCTAGGTAATTATAATAATACTATTCAGACTAAGAGATAGCTAATGTGTAGAAAAAAATAGTAGATATGAGACTTGTGGAAGTAAAAAAGATTTAAAACTGAGAGAAACAACCAAGGTCTGTATTTTCTAAGTGTACAAGACTAAGGTGCTATTTAATTCATAAATATCATCTACATAAGATAATAGTTAATTATGCTTTGTGCATGGATATTACCTTAGTGTATGTATTTTTTAATTAAGTGTGTCATTATATGCCTATTTATTTGGTCATTGACTTTTCTTATTACTTTTTATTGATTAAATGTATCATTATATGCTTCTTTATTTGGGCCCTTGCCTTCTTATGTAAAATTTGATTGATTAATTTTTATTTATATGGATCTTTATTTTTCCATTGTAGTCTTTCAATACTTTAGCTTGATCATGTTTCTCATTCTAAGATTTGTTTATTTGTATGAAATTTAATTATCCATTATGTGTGGCTCTTGCCTTGTGTGACATTGAGTGTATTATTGTAAACATGATAGGAATGAAATTATGTGCTTATGAGTGGATACATCTAGGATTGTTTGTTAATTTTTTGGTTCCATGATACATATCATGTACATTCATTCTTGTGTGTGGTTTAATGATTCATATCATACACCTTCATGTATAGTTTGTTATTAAATGCTTATATTAGTCATGATTACTACTATGTGCCTAATTGTAATATCTATCTTGACATGACACTTGTATTCTTTACACTACATGTTTCATATATTATTAGATGATATAGTCAAACTATGATGACATATTATCCACATGTTATTACATGTTTTTAAATTATTAAATCTCTTTCTACAATAATATATGGTTAACTATTTTATTTTTAAATGAATAACTAGTAGGCTACATTCCTCACCTCAAAAGGGGGGAATATTAGTGGGCTTATCATATATATTAAATTCTTTGTTTAAATGTATTTTATCTTTTGGGATAGGTTACATGGTTCAAAGAGTTTATATTGGTTTAGATTATCATTTGGATTAGATTTTGGGACACATTTAAATATTGAGACATATTTTAGGGGAATATATAATTCATATATATATTTTAAATGTTATTAGATTAATCAGATTAAATGATAGATTATGTTATTATATATCTCATTTTTCCACCAATTGGATTAATTTATAGGGCATGAAAACTATCCATGCACACACTAATACTATTTTTTATTTTTTATTACATAATTCATGTGACACTGACGGTACCAAAGATAACATATTGAGTCATAAATTTATTTGTAGTGGTTTATTCACCCTAAATAATATTAATATAGGATCATCCTACCATATGGAGGATCAATATTAATTAAATGAGTAGTGTGGTTGAGGTTTTGTGTTGCTCAATGACCTAATATTAGCCGCTTTATATGAGGGTTGGGGAATTTATTTTTCCAACCCATGGCATTTGAATTAGTATGTAATGATTCCATGATATTTATCCATTTTGGCATGATAATTACCAATATCCAATGCTTTAGAAGGAATAAAAATGTTGAACACTTCAAAGGGCGACTCAGTTCACCCACCGTTAGGTTTATTCCTTCCTTGCTCCTCAACTTTTAAAAGTTTCATTTATATAATTCAATTCATATTTCATTTCACATATGGAAATTTATTTTTACATATTTCATTTCAAGTTTATATGGAGCAAGTTTCACATTTATATCCTTATCCCAAATCTAAATTGTGTTTACACACTAGGGTATATCTCTTTATCCTTTTACTTTATCATTATTTTAATTTCAATACTAAAATAAAAGGTGGATATTTGTAGACACTAAAATATGGTATTAAAAACTTGAAAATGTTAGTCTTAACCTACCTTCAACTTACACGACTTATGCATACACATATGGATCTTTCCCAACCTTCTATCTTATTTACTTATTTTTTATGGGTTTCACCTTCTCAATTTATTATTAGTCACCTATAGGAATTCCTTAGTCTATATCTAACTAAAATCATAATTAGATCATCTTTAGATCATTATATCAAAATTATTTCCTTTTAGACAAGTCTATCAAAACCTAGATACTTACAAAAATTTGTAAGTGTTTATTTTTAACAAACTTGTTCCTGTACCAAGTAATAATTATTTTTAAAATTTAATTTATATTTATGGGTCAGCCCGTATAATTCACATATTAGTGGCATGATAAATTACCAAAGATCCACTTATAAATACACAATATATCTAATCCCATTCCAAATCTAAAATTATCAAGCAAACACTAAGCATGCCTATTATATC
This sequence comes from Torreya grandis, assembly GCA_037957365.1. Taxonomy (NCBI): domain Eukaryota; kingdom Viridiplantae; phylum Streptophyta; class Pinopsida; order Cupressales; family Taxaceae; genus Torreya; species Torreya grandis. Next base: position 2,314,518 of record JARHVA010001600.1, on the reverse strand, counting down.
ACTTGCGCATTCAAAGGGAATACCTTAAACTTCTCAAATCATAAATCAATCACAAGGATTAGGACCTATCCTAGAGTGAAACACTTAAACCAAGTCATGTTTTCCATTTTCAAGTGTTTAAACTTATATTATAATTTACATTCATAAAATTAGTGACATTTCATGCATACACATAATAGGGACAACTACACATTGTTTGAATTCACTCTTAGAGTATTAAATATGTAGGTAGTGCTTAGCCATTCATTGGGGAGTGGTTTAGATTAGCTCAACCCACCTTTAGTCCCATTTTTAGGCATAAACCTGGTGTCAAAAATGGAACTAGGGTTTCAAAGTGAATGAAATATGTTTATGTATTTACACATATAATGATAACCTAATATCACATATGAATACTGTTTTCAAGTAGGAACAATAGCATGTGACAAAAGAACAAGGCACATTTTACATGTAAAAATCCATAAACAATAGATGCCTCCATACTAACTTATGTGTCCAGATATTTATGGGCTTATCTAGGTATATCTATAAAATCTATTCTTAATCCAAGTGACTTCTAATCCATTTCTAACCCTTTCTATCACCTACACACAATCCTAGTCTTGTATAAAATAGTAATTATAGCTAAGTATTTAAATCCTCTTAGTGTTTTCCATAAATAATGAATTACAATAATTTAAGAATAATATTATTTAACATTAAAATTTGTGTATTATTATCATTTATTAAACCATATGAATAATTTAAAAAGTTATATCTCATTAGATCACTATTCGTAATTTTTGCACCAAGTTCAATTTCTTCATCAATATAATTTTCCTTGCATTAAAAGTTTGCATCCAATTTTCAAATAATTTCCTAAATATAAATAAGATTTATTTATATTTATATTTAAATAATGGGTTTCCCCTACTATTTAAATATTTGAGCCCATGAATTAAAAATAGAAGTTATGAGATTTTAGGAGTAATTTTTATTAAAAAATGCTAGCCCGTGCTTTATTAAAAATCATGAATTAAAAAGATATGGCTGCGTGAAATAAAAAGGATCCCAATCATAATTTCAATATTTAATAATGAGATATTATTTGTAAATATATATAAGTAGCTAAATTAATATGAATAGGCTAAGTACATATGGGCAACATGGGAAAAATCTAAGGAAGATTTATTGATACATTCAAAGCATGAAAGAAGCTATAGCAAGCAAAGTTGGAAAAAAATACGAAGGTATAAAACTTGAATTAATTATGTGAGAGGGTATAAAATTAATGTCTTTTTCATCTATTTTATCTTCTCTCATATAAACTTCTCACTTTTAATCAAGGGGATGATATCTTAGGCATTCATATGCCTATTTATTTTTGAAAACTCAAATTCGAGCCTTTGTATTTTGTATTTGAGAAAATGATGAATCTTCATTGAATAGAATGTGATTGTATATATTTATTCCAAGTAAAAAATTAATTGTGGATCTTCTTTCTTTACCCCTTGGATTTGGTCTTGTTGTTTTAATTCCATTTTTGAGTTGTTATCACATCTTTAATTGTTATAAGTAAAGAAACTATCAACTATCAATTGATTATGCTAACACAAATTTATAAAAATGACACTCAAGTTAATGTAAGGATTATAATACAAATACAAATACTTCCAATCTAATTAAATATATATTTTTTTAAAATGGTTATGAGAAACAATAAATCATCTTAATAAAATCAACCATTTGCATTGGATTGTTATAGGGTTCTAATTTATCTTAGAAAACACTATAAGGAAAGTTAATTTAAATATACTTGAGAAACAAGCTATTTATTTAAATGGATTTGGGTTAATTACATCATAAAACCCCTAATTTACCTCAAGTAATGTAAGATATCTTTGTAATTTCCTTAAAGTCCTAAAAAATATTTATTGACCCCAAGATAATTGATCTAGAGGCATCTTCACATAGTTTCTATTTTGAGAGTTTATAGCTAGTAGGAGTCATTGGAAGTGTTTTTACACTATTTAGAGTCCTTAGGTGGTCTTAAAATTCAAATTTGAGTCCATATAGTGTTTTTCAACCAAAACTAGAATTCAAATATTTGAATTCTAAGAACTGGTTTGTGTGGGATTTTGAGTATAGGAGGAAGAGATAAGTATTTTGTTAGATTATAAAGAGGTCAATGTTGTCTCAATACATGCTTTAATATTTTGGTTAGTATTTGTTATAAGTGTGTTTGGAATATGTAGTTTAACTATTTCGATGATTTTTGAGTGGGAACAAGAATCTGTTGGGAAAGGTAGTTATAGTTTTCCAGTTACTTGTAAATGTCTATATATGTTTTTGGTGAGTATTTTTTAGAGTTTTGAGGGTTGAATTAAAATTATGTAATGTTTTTGAACCCAAATAAGTGAATAGAAAGATTCTTGTTCTTGAAAACAAAACTTGTAGACCTTGCATTTTCTTACATAAGAGTAATGGAAAGAATGTGTAATAAGTAATGAAGAAAGGTATAAACCTGATATGTTTTTGTAGTTTCTTGTGAGTATATAAGATTGAATATATATTTATTAATGTTGAAAAAGTATTTTTTGTTGACTATAAGTTTTGAGAAAATATTGAATTTACAAAGTATGTGTATTCCCTGTGTGTTACAATTTATATTTGGAGACTGAGGAAAGGTATGTATTTCATGGGAAGGTTCTGTTGATAGAGATTTAAAATTTAATTATGTTTAGTAAGTGAAGATAATAAATTTTAAGGATATTTAAGGAATTATACTAGATGTTATGGTAGGTAAACAATGTTGCAGACCCAATCCCCTATTCACTATGTTGTATGAGGAGGAATGAATTCTCTACATAAGGAAGAACCATTTGAAAACCTGAGTGAAAGACAAAGTGGTTAGTTTTTCATTTTTTGTAACATTTCATAGTTTTTCTATCAAATTCCACTCGTATATGTCACATATGGTTTATAGTGATGATCCAAAACCTTGTGTTATTCTTAAATTACACATAGTCAAGATGCAAAACTTGTTGAAAAGGGGTTACAGACATGTGAAGGAAGAGATTAAATGCTTGGAATAATATTTTAGGGATTTTATAGAGTCTAAAACACATTTATATAAATTTGAACCTTTTTTCTTCATGAAACCTCAAGATGTTGGTTCTTGGGGTAACACAGGCTGAGAGTTTACAAAGTCAAACTAAAAACTTTGAGTAAATTGAGGGACAAAGACCTACAAAAGAAATAAAATAAGATATATAAGATTTTTGGTAGTTGGAAAGAACTTAAACAAAGTTTACAATAGTATTAAATCCCTTGAAATGCATGAAAAGGAAATTATCCCTTTTTGGCTTGTTATAGATAGTTTTGACCCTATTTTAGGGGTTTGGCACAAAAATTGGTATTTAGAGTAGGCAAACTAACCAAAAGTGATAATATTTTGTCATTAGTTATAAATAAATGTTATTAAATATATTTTATAAGTTTTAAGACTATACATACTTTATAATACAAAAAAAGAGTGCCTGAGTACATAATAGAGGTCACAAAGAGCTAATAGACCTAATTAAAACCTATGAAGAGCTTGAAAAAGTGGTAAAGTAGTAAAATTCAGACAATAAACTTTGTAAATGGTAAAAATAAGATAGAGGGTGATAAAAATTGTGTTTAGTTTACTAATGTTCCTTTATATCAATTTGTACTAGGAGAAAAGGTGCAGAAAAGGGCTACAAGGGACCCTATTAAGGTGGCAAAAGTTGTAAAGAAGGTGAAAGAGGTATAGAGAGGTAAAGTGGGTTGAAAGAGAATTATGAAATGACTATAATAAGTGGGAGGAATATTATAAATAATATTAAACCTTCAGTGAATGTATGGATCATGAATGAACACATGAACCTTAAAAACATAGTAAGTCTAGATAAGTTTGAAAGTTGATTAAAAATGACAATGTGTATTGTGTTAATAGATTGGATGGTCAAGAAGAGTTGAAATGTGATGATGAATGAATGAGATTAACGTTTTTAAAAAGGAGATACAAATTTTGGGTGTTCAAAATTGAGCACAAGAGTTTAATAACCAAGGAATCCAAAAAGGTTGCAATATTGAGTTCCAAGATCAAGAGATCAAGACAAGCAAGAATAAGAGCTAGTTGTTGTTGGAGTAGAGGTGAGTATTTCGGATGTGTTTATATCCAATAAAGAAAAAATTGATGATGACCTCTGCATTAATAATCCTCTATAGTTAGCTAAGGAAACCACATAAAATACATTCATAGCTATAATAAACTTAAGGATTCAATAATGCATTGAATAATCATTACTACCATTACTTTATTACAAAATTATTCATGGAAATTCATCCAAGTAGTAAATCTAGATAAAATCCAAGAATGTAACTTAATTACAATATTTTATAATTCACATGTTTCCTACTAGTTAGTGTAGCTCATTTATCACGTTTGTATCTATTAATCCAACATTTATTACTCATAAAAAATTAATTAACTATATTAGTAATAAAAATTGATAAAAACATATATTCCAATGTAGAATGATTCAACTTGTTTAGTTTAGAGTTAGATAAAAAATTAATTCTAATATGCCACAAAATTAACTTAAACCAATATGAAATTTCCATTTTTTACCAAGAAGTTGGGGTTTTATTTTCTAAGTAAATTATCTTCTTTATGTATTCAACATAATGGTGAATCAATAATTACTGTTAATATAAAACCCTAAATTATTGGTAAAGAAATGGAACTTTCATATTGGTTTAGGATCTATGACATGTTGGAATGGAATTTCTAACTCTGAATTGAATAATCTGAATAATTATACATTAGAATATATGATGTTATCAATTATTATTGATAATATAGCTATCTTTTTGTTATGAATAATAAATGTTAGATTACGTAGATGCAATCATAATAAATGAGATGAGCTAAGTAACAAAAAACATGTGAATTAGAAAGTATTGTAATTAAGTTAATTTGTTGGATTTCCTCTAGATTTAATACTTGGATGATTTTACATGAATAATTTTTTAATGATATCTTAATGTGGGTACATACTAAAATCTAGTCTTTGGTACTTGAAAATGACAAGTTTGACACACATTTTCCATGATTGACTTGTGCATAAACAAGGTCATAATATACCATTATATCACACTTGCATGCTATTTTATGAGTCAACCATTTCATTCTAATGTTATACACCTACATGAGTGTCATTTTATATTTCAAACCTAATAAATATCCCATATAGACATATCCAAAATATTAGTTCATTATGATTGTACACAAATTAGTTATGCTAAATTTAGTGAGCATCACCAGTCAATATTGACATGATCTAGCTAGTACTAACCCAATCCAAACAATGTTTGTTTTGTAAAATCAAATCTCACCTTAGGATATTCCCATTTTCCTAGGGTGTATATGTCAAGAGATATTACCCAATTGGACTCATATATATTCAAATCATGGTCTCATTTAAAAGGGACTTGGTACTTATCTAAAACACATATATACACTATTTCACATTAATGAAATCTACCATATTCTTTCCAAATTGAAAAAATATCATTAGGAGTAGTCACAAGACAAATTTTAATCACTCTAAAGTGAAGCCAAATCAATAATTATTTAGTATCAAATCCCAATCATTAACTATATAGATATAATGAAGAAGCACAATTTCATAATCACAATAGGTGGTAGAACTATGTGCGGCTTGATATCCCTCATTAGAGTATCAAATATGTAGGTCATATTTAAAAATCAAATGGGGATTATTGGGGTCATCTTATCCCATTAAATTTTCCCCAAATTTATAGGTTTTTAGCCCTCACAAGCACACCTAGGTTTTCAAGGAAAAGAAGGTCGATTTCTGGAGTTGCATGTATCATGTGGGTTTGGGATCATTAATATATATTAATCATAGGTAGGCATATCTAACCCTAAAGTTTATGTTCCTTATTTCCTCATAGGTCAATACCAAACAATATGTTAGTATCAATTACAATATTAACCCTATCTAGTGGAACCAACTATGCACATACATAGATTCAGCTCTAGAACCAAATGAACCACATGCTCAATTAATTATTATTTTATTTTTTCAGAATATAGACATAGTTAGATAGTCACCCAAAAAATATAATTATTCATCCCTTTGTAATACTTACTATATTTGGCACATTCAAATTGTTAAATTAGAAGAATCAATATTAGTCTTTTACATTTAGATGTATGCTTGAATACCATACCATAATAATCGAACTAAATTAAAAATTTATATGCTAATTATATTAATTAAACGACCTTAATCCAAGTTAGGTTAAAAAAAATTGTTAACTTGTACACATATATAATAGTGGGAAACCCTAAGATCTCCCTTAAGTTTTTCATCCTTTCAAGGTTTCAGACTTTTTGTCCTAGGGTTTCAAATTTAATTTATGATATCCTTACACAAATAATCTTTCTCATATTTTTTATCCTTACATTTCATTGATCTTGTTTTTTATTTCTATACACATAATACATTCACCTTTGGCATTAGATATTAATTAAATTTTCATCCTTCTAGGGTTTCATATTTTAGCCTTAGATTTTTATTTTTTAGCCTTGATTTTTTATTATTCTCTAAAAATAGTCATTAATCATGAGCATGTCAAATGAACATTATTGGTTAACAAAGTAATGAAGTTACTCTTTTTATATTATTCTACATGAATAGTGTATCTTATTTAGATAAATTAAGTAATAAAATGGGCAACTAGGATCAAATATAAAAATAATATGAAGGCTAAAAATACTAATGAACTTTCCCAAGCCTTCCTTCAATCTTATTATTGAAATAACCAATATGAGATTCCTATTTTTACCACTAGATGAATAAGGGAATTCATTGCACCTTTAACTCCTCCTCCTCATGACTTCAAGGTTATGCTAGCTATCATCCTTATCCCTATATTCACCCTCAATTTATTTTAGATTATATGATTCATATTGTCAAGACTAGACAAGGTAGCATGCCCCATCATATGTGTCATAATGAAGGTACTAAACATGCTCCTCCTAAACCATCTACACCTCTCATAAGGAAATATAACCAATCTATATTTTTTGACATCATTGATCAAGTAAAGATCACCCATGATAATATTTCTATGTTGTAGTTACTCAAGAGATCAATGGTCGATAAAGACATCTTATGCAAAGAAATGAAATGAATTTTTTAATATAGTGATACAAAACATACAACATTTTCCTCCATTATAAACATGTCAAGGATAATAATAAAGTCATCAGTTTTAACAAATAATACTTACCTACACAATACATGATAGAGAAAAACATGCCATTTTTCATTCAAGTTAAATTACAATAAAACTTGGTCAAGTGCATGTTGGTAGATAATGGTTATAAATTGAGAATTTATAACACTAACATCTTAAAATTATTGGGAATAAACATGGAAACTATTTAAAAATCTTATAAAAGCATAAAAATATTAGATAATACTACACATCAAATAATTGGAACCATCTCATTGGACTTGATACTAGGTCCTAAGAGAGTACCTTGTACCTTACATGTATGCCTAATTAATTAAATTCTAACTTGCATTTGGGATGACCATGGATAAATTCTATGAAAGCAAAACCATTGGCATTACATAAATATATCAAATATATGCATGCATGCTATTCTTATTCAGATCCAACATATGAGGATCCTTTTAGATATTACAAAATAACTCAATCTAATAATGAGGATGAATCATAATCATAATTATAAGACAATAATATTGTTTCTCAATCAAAACTAATTCTAATAGTTTATATGCATACACATGAGATGGGTGAATCATAACATACCAAGTAAATGTACCACATGAACCACAAGTTAATACAAAACAACCACAACCTTTTTCTGATCTTGATTTATTGGTGAAATCATAATATCAAGATGGAATAGTCACATTTTTTATGATATTGGTAACAAATATATAAACACGGTAGATATGAAAGATGATCAACTACAAAATTTAAAATTCAACTAGGGAATATGTATCCCACACTCTATTCACACCTTTCCAAATTGCATAATATCATGATGATTTATATATAACAAAAAAAGATAAATCATAAATTCCTATTTAAACACAATATTCTTAGGGCAAAGGAAAGGAAACAATGATAGATCATGAGTACATCCTAAATGCAAAAAATCATCATAATACCATCATACACTAAGAACAAGAAACATTGAAGTAAAATAGAATGTGGACAAAAAAGCAATCATATATTTTGGTAAATAATGTGGAGATGATAGATACTAAGACTCCAACACCATTTTAGATATAAAATATTTAGGATACACCAATAAAAATATTACAAATATTAAATGATCATAATCTCATCACATTACCATCTACTTTATATCGAGACATGAAACATAGTTTTCATCAAGAAGGCAAGGAATATTGTGGTTATCATAAAATCACAAGACATGCCATAGATCACTATGAAGCATTAAAAATGAAGATTAAATAATACAATAAAGAAGGAATTATCAAGTTATTACAACACAAACATGAAAAAACTATATCAAACCACATAAATGCACCATATGTAATGAAAATGACCAAAAAGCATCCTTAAGAAAAGCCACTGACCATTACATGGAATGTACCTATTACAAAAAATTCAAATTGATGGCAACTAACAACACATTATATGTAATTTTAGAGCCTTACAACTATTTGGACATGAAATTATAGAATTATAGTTTAGCACATAATGGATATGACCCATTGTATATTTTATTTTACTAATATCTTGTGGGCCAAAAATGGTTGACATATTTATATGGGTCATGCCTTATACTCATTGCATACAATTTACATTAGGACAATAATGTTTAAAAAAATACAAGCTATAGTAAATTCAAATAATCAATACCTTACTTCCTCACATGTATAAATAATGATCATAGTTTGACATGATAGTGATGCTTACCATTAAAAAGCACAATCTTTGGAGATGACATAATGTATAAAAGTTAAACAATTAGAGCCAAAATAAGAAGAAGAATCAATGTGATTACATAATCTCAAGGACAAGACATGATATTTTAACTTAAATCTCGAAGAGGATAACTTACTTACAGATCTATGATCCATAAAATTCAAGTATTCCAAAAAAAATCAACTAATCAATAAAATACAAAAACATTAAAAATATTTAAAAAATACAAAATCAAGACCTTAACATGACATGATTACTAGATTACACTATTTAAATATGTTATTTATCACATGTTTGGTAGATGGCATATTATTTTTATTGACACATGAATTTTATGGTATGTGCATGATATGCAAGACATACAAGTTACATATGGACATACACATGTTGGATTCTCCTCTACCCAGTGCCCATGCCAATACTGGGGGATTTTATTCAATGGGTTTCACTATTATAGGTTATATGTTTCTATGAACTTATACCATGTTGAACTACCTATATTTCTTACACATGTCTTGCTAGTTACTCATATCTTACATAGTGATACATGATATTATATTATATTATGATGTGACATTGATACATATGTATGGTTTATACTAGCTCCTTATTCTATGCTTCATTGATGATGTTATTCTATAATATGATAGGCTAGTTTGTAATTAAGTATTGTGTGTGGCCATGGGTCTTACTTGATGTGACATATTTGATGTCCCTTGTTTGTGACCTTTTTATGTCCCCTTGCATGTGGAAATTGGCCTTGTTTATTGAAACATTATTATGAACCTTGTATATGGTCCTTGGCCTTATGTGTGGCACTAACACTTGCATTATTGAGCTTGCTAACATTGAGTGGTACCATGATCTATATCATGCACTTTTACTACATAGTATTATTCAGAGATCTTTATACTACATTATTTTTTGATACATCTATCTAGACATGACCCTTACATGCCCTACATTACATATGTTACATACATATCTTGATCAATATATACATTACTATGATGACATATTATCCACATGTTAAAATTATATTACATGATGTTATCTTTATACATGAAATGATACAATTAATTCTTATTTTAATATGAGTGACTTACGAGGTACATACCCTATCTCAAAATGGGGCATTAAAGTGGGCTTAAAATAGAGACATAATCCTCCATGAATAAATATCAAATAAGAGTATATATTTCAGAGATTTAGATTAGTGCATATATTATATAGTTCATATACATGACAAATATTGGCACATTGATACAAATCATAGGGACATATACCATGCATATTCACTTAATATTTATACACTTGAGCATATATTCGTACACACTTGGGTGCATATGCATGGGTATATGCACAAAATTTATATAAAAAAATACAAGTTTATACATACATATACATTTGAGATATACGTTCTAAAATTTAGAAATAAAGATGCATAACATTCTATATTTATTGGGATAGAATCAAATGGAATGATACTTGTTCATGCACATATATACATGTTTAGATTCATGGGGTATGATACTAGTTCATTCACATACACAAAAACATATTTTAATGTTAAATAGAAAATGGTTTTCATTCCACTTCACACTTATCATATCTATGGTCATGATGGGGGCATGAACATTGTTCATTCTCTTTCAATCATGAATTTCATTGTAATTTAAGTAAAAATACAAAATAAAACCTATGTTCATGATAGGGGGCATGACCATTATTCATTCCCTTTTGATCATGAATTTTATTTTACATTGATCCAAATTAAGTGAAACTATACAATTGAATCTATTGTTCTATCCAAATTCATATTCATGAAATACCCATGAGATCAAGTATTCCATAAAAGGAAAGATGGGAAAACTAAAAAAAAAATTCCTCCATTTTAGGATTGATTAGGGATCATCCTAGGGCACAACTGTGGGTATTTGACTTCACAAATGGATTTTGTGTGAATAGTCTCCAAGAGATGTACTATTACCACTAAAAGTTCAATATGAATTTATTTCACATAGGTCTAATTATCAATGGTTATTAAGGGAGTTAAAGTATTACGATTCTCTATTTCTGAATGCAATGGGAATGGGTAGTTCAATATTATAAAATAAACACCAAAGGGGAGGGAGAGTAAGGTAGAAAATGGAGCCTCCAAGTCTAGAATGAACTCAATACATTGATCATCAAACCAAGTGACCTTGCCATAGTTGTACCACTATAGACTGAGTTTCACTAAATTTTGAATTCAAAAATTAGACAGTGGGAGTATTATGATGAAAATGGGAGTATACCTCTAATATAATCCCTCACTAAAGATGAGTACTACAAGTTTATAGTAAACTACACATAAACACCTTGTGGTAATTTGTAATTCAACACACAAATTAACAGTGCTATAAAATGGAAATGAGAACACTCACATAGTGATTATAATAGTTGTGCACATCATAACCATAGCACATATAAAGTAGAAAAGTATTAATCTAATTAATCTAGTATTAACAAGCATTCAAAAATGGAGATGAAAAATAATTAACACATAGAACAAACCCTTTATAGAAATCAAGAATTGTATTCATTAAAAAAGCAAGTGTTGTTAAAATAATAAATTTTATCCAAATTTAAAGCCTATAGAGATGAAGAAAAAAGTAGATGAAATTTTATCTATAATCTAACAACACTTTCAAGCAAGTTTTGGTCAACCCCTATATTACAATATGACTTTACCTTATATAGATGAGGATAGGGATCACCTCTAAATAGTGTGAGGACCTCATTCTAGGCTATGATGGCCACTTAGGATAGTTATAACTATAACTCAAAATTCAAAACAAATGAATCCACTCAAACCCATAAAATATATTTGGGGACTTAGTTAATAAATGAAGGCAATTATGAAGGTATGACTCCCAACTACTTAGATCTAGCATCTCTATCCTCCAACACAACCACCATAAGATCAAATTCCTTTTCCATCTTGGAAAGATTCATTTTTGGCTCCATGAATATCACCTTAGCTTTAGTCACCAACATTTGGTATATTTGGAAGGGTGTTTCCATTGACATCTAGACCCTAGAGACCTAGTTGATGCTTACCATGGATTGCATTTATATCTCTAGCACTACCCAAGACCCTTCCTAGTTTTCTTTAGAGACCTTATCCCTCATGACCTTGAATTAACCTAGGTGGACTCAAAATTATCTTTGGTCTAGAAAGGTAACATCTAGGTGGAATAACACAGAGATATTGAACTTTTTGAAGTAGATCAGTATCTTCTTCCTGCCCTCTTCCAAGGGTTTAGTTGTAGTATGAGGCATGAACAACCACTCCTCCATAGTAGCCTTCATGTTCCCAATGCATAGCTCATGAATCTAACGGTGGAGAATGCATAGCTCATGAACCTTTGATTAAGAGGTGTATCTAACGGTGGAGAATGCATAGCTCATGAATCCTAGTATTATATAATAGGGTTAGATCTTCATAGCTTGTAGACATGAAAAAGGTAGACAATTCAAGGATTGAATTGGTTGTAATTGAGAGAGAGAACTCTTGAGGGAAAGAGATCTGTACATCTGAGAGGTGTGAGAAGAAGTGTGATTTCTTCTTTGTATTTCCTTTTGGAAGAGTTTAATACAAGTTTTTGGTTGTTTCCTGAATTTAATATTCTTTGTTGATTCTAATTTCTAGTTATTATTTCTGATTTAATTCCATGTTTAGTTGCTTACACAAAAGTAATCAATTGTGCTGTAAGATCCTAACATTAAGTGTGCCTATTGTAAAAATATAGGGCATGATGAACATAAATGCATGAAGAAACAAATAGATCACCTAACTCATCTTCTAGAGAAGCACAACATAGGTGTTCTTGAGTCCATCAAGCATAATTCATCTACCCAAGATTCTACCATGGCAAAAGGCAAGGGTAAGGAGAAAGAAAAGGGCAATGCCCTTGTAGCTACTATAGCTTCTACATTATCATGGGTCATTAATTCAGGTGCTTCTCACCACATGGGCTCTTCACTAGTTGAGTTTTCATCTTTAGAGCCTTGTAGCATGACTTTAATTAGTTTGGGTGATGACACATCAGTTTCTATTTTAGGAAAAGGGTCAGTTGAAATGGAAGGAGGAACATTCAATAATGTTCTAAGTGTTCCTTCTCTTTCAACCAATCTCCTATGAGTGTATCAAATCACTCACATTGGTCAGGGCATGAGAGTAGAGTTTTCACCAGATTCAATGGCTATCAGGGAGTTGCATAGTGATACTACAGTGGCAGTGGGTAGGGCAAATCACCAAGCAAGGTTATACACCTCACATTTTGCATCAGATTCTTCTCCAACAACATTGCTGACTCATTCAGATGGAGTTACCAAATTGTGGCATGAGTGGTTTGGCCATCTTAACTACCGCTACCTTGAGCAACTTTGCAAACATGACATGGTCATTGGCTTTCCTCATGTCCAATTCTCAAAAAGACTTTGTGAGGGGTGCTCCCTTGGGAAGCATTTCAAAGCAAAATTTGACAAAGGCAAAGCTTGGAGGGCTTCATAACCTTTGGAGTTAGTCCACAATGATGTATCAGGACCCTTTCCCAAACCATCTTTCACAAGGGCCAAGTACATCCTCACTTTCATTGATGATTTCTCTAGGTACACTTGGATATATTTTCTCAAACAAAAGTCAGTCCAAGCCTTGCATCTTTGTAGGATATCCATATGGTATTAAGGGATATCGCCTTCTAGATCCAGTCACTCATGAGTTGTTCATCTAGAGAAGTGTTAATTTTTAGGAGAGTCCTAGAGACTCAACACTAAACACTTCTTCTCCCTCATCAGATCTACTTCTTCATGATGATTCCTCATCAGATTTAGATCAGCCACAGTAGGTTCTTGAGCCAGAGACATCTTCTTCTTCTTTGAGTTTAGACAGTGAGGACAAGGATGCAGAGTCATCCACCTCTAGTCATTCAAAGGATGAGGAGTTAGCACCTAACTTGCCCACTTCTAGGCCACTTTGGGCTAGACAAACACTTGAGAGTGCTGGCACTTGGGTAGGAGATCCCATAGATGACAAACGTACTAGGGGGATTTTTAGAGAGATCCACATGCCTTCTTTACTTCAGTTTTAGATCCACAGACTTTTCAAGAGGCATCGGGGGTACTTGAGTGGGATAGTGCTATGGAGGAATAATATTCTTCCTTAATCAAAAATCACACTTGGGATTTGACTTCACTTCCTAAGGGAAGAAAGATGGTTTGATGTAGGTGGATATATCAGACCAAGTTTGTAGCAGATGGGTCAGTTGATAAGTACAAGGCACGATTGGTCACCAAGGGTTTCTCATAGGTGGCAAGCATTGAATACTCAGAGACCTTTGCACCCATTGCAAAGATGACTTCTATTCAACTCACCTTGGCTATTGCCACAACACATGGTTGGGATGTGCACCAGATGGATGTGAAGAGTGCCTTTCTTCATAGAGACCTAGAGGAAGAGATCTACATGGAGTAGCTGCCAAGATTTGTTTAAGATTATTCCTTAGTATGTAGACTTAAGAAATCTATCTATGGCCTCAAACAGGCCCCTCAGGCTTGGTATGCCAAGATGGATTCCTTCCTTCTCATAGCAGGTTTCACTAGGTGCATTCTGATCTTAATGTCTACTTCTTACGACAGGATGATTCACTCCTAATTTTGGCTCTATATGTTGATGACCTTTTGATCACCAGGATCTCTTCATCAGCTATTGCAGTGGTGAAGGCATCTCTCTAGGATAGATTTGACATGACATACTTGGGTTTATTGCACTACTTCTTTGGCATCGAGATCTCACAGTCATATTCATGGATTTCTCTTCCATAGCCTAAGTATGATCTTGATTTATTAGCTCAATTTCACATGGATGATTGCAATCCATCTTCGACTCCCTTTCTATCAGGAGTCAAGCTTGAGGCTGATTGTTCTTCACCATTGGTTGATGCCACTCCATATCAACAAATTGTTTGTAGTCTCATCTACTTAACTCACACCAGGCTCGACATATCATAAATAGTGGGACTTGTCTCCAGATTCATGTAAGAACCTCATGAGCTACATTGGAAAGCAGCTAAGAGGATCTTGCATTACATACAGGGTTCACATAGATACAGAATTCGTTACAAATTTGACATAGAGATTGAAATGGTTGGATATACAGATTCAGACTGGGTTGGTAATTTGCAGACTTGCAAGTCCACTTCTAGTTACAGTTTCTCTCTAGGTTTTGCTCCTATTAGTTGGTCTAACAAGAAGAAGAATGCTATTGCTATATCATCCACAGAGGTAGAGTACAAAGGAGTTATTAATGAAGCTACTAAGGCTATTTGGCTTCAAGGGATTCTTTTTGAGTTTTTCATTCCTATCAGGCAGTCCACCATCATTTATTGTGACAACCAGAGTACCATTCAGATTTGCAAGAATCCAGTTCAGCACCAACAGACCAAGCACATAGAGATTCACATGCATTTCATTCAGGAGCTTATTCATAATCAGGTCATTGACTTGATATTTTGCCAGTCTTCAGATCAAGTTGTAGACATCTTCACCAAACCTTTCACTGAGAGCAAGTTCATTCATTTATGAGCTCTTCTTGGAGTGTGATCGACATCTATAGCAGCATCATCTTTTGGGGGGGGGCACTAGCCTCTTCTTTCCTTTATGTCTCTCTTTTTTCGGTGGGGGCAGAGTTTTTTCATACGGTTTTTTCTCCTTTTCTCTATCTTATGGGAGATTGCATTTGTACATGGGTACCTCATCAGGCCTAGTTGTTGGGACTTTATATTTCCACAATGTCCACCTAAGCTGCGCTTATGGGGGGGGTATTAGTGTAGGTTTTTATTTTTCCCTATTTATTAATTAGGGGATATTATATATTTGTACATACATGGAGTTTTCCTACATTCGTGGGATAAGCTAGCTTATGTGGAGATTGTGTGTCATATTTGTGTCATAAGGTGTCATAAGAATGCCATAAGTGACTCCCTTGATGGGAGTTACTTCTCTATTCTTAGCATGTTGTCACCACCTTTCATGGAGGAGTTACAGTCTATTCTTGGGGTGCCTTGTCCACCTTTTGTGGAGGAGTTACTTACGTACTCTCCTATATGTATTCCTCACTTTGGCCATCTCATGTTAATCAAATTTTGGTTTTTTCCATTTTGTCTTATGCAATTTATTTTCTTGTGTTATTTTCAAATTGCTTTAACATCTATGTGGTGTGCACTTGCTTCATCTCATGTGATCACGTCTCCATTGCACTCGCATTATCTGGATTCTGGCAACAACTCCGATATATTCTAGGATTGGGATGGCTATAGATGACTATATGTATAAATAGTGTAGAATATGGATCAATAACCTTGATTGTGCAGAATTTGTTCTAAGTTTATTTGTGTATTTTACATCTAATTTTCATCTAGTGGATAAAGGGATAAAATACATGTATTTATACTAATCTAGTGTTTGTGAAAAGTTTGAAATAAGTCTAGGTTTAACCTAGGTGTCTTGGGAATAGAAAATATATCCATTTGGGTTAAAATTTGGCAAAAGACATTAGTGTTAAAAGTGGGACACTAGTGAGGGGTGATAGTTACATAACTATAATGATGGTGTAAATTTGGAAGAACTTGAGACACTAGCGGTATAGATCCATAGGGAATGGTCTATGACTATTTTGAGATGTATAAGGATGTGTAAGTCCCACAAAAAGCTAAATAAGTTTCAAAAGAGGCCCTAAGATAGGTCTAGGGCTAAGCTAGGGATGAGTTGTCTCAAGTGACACTCATTAGACTCAAATGACATTTTATATGACTACATTTTCCCCTTTTATTATAGAAATACAACAAAGTAAAATGACTAGGATAAAGGAAAAAGAAGTGTACTTAGACTTACCTATGAGGCCAAGCCCATGAATCTAGGTCTGTATATGTGAAGCATGTTCCATTGTATATCTTAGTGACATCCTATGTGTGTGCATGTAGATAGTGATTAAGAAGTGAATATATTAGACTGAGCTGATGGCTTGCTCAATCCCCATGTGTGGGTGGCTCAAAAAATCAATCTAGTTTTCACTCCATCATTGACCCCCCTATTCAATAGATTGTACACTACACATAACTTGGAGTGGACTTATTTTAAGGACCCTATTTTTCTAGTGCACATTTATACATTCTATGATTTGAGATTTTTACTATTATGACTTGATTGTGGATTTGGTTGTTAAGTCACGTCCAATTGAGACGTGTAATAACTTTAATTATATTTATCTAGACTTGAGACCATGAAAATACCTTTTTATAAATTATATTAAATTTTCATTTACCAAGGTAGGTATGCTTACTTTCCTTATGTATGGTGTTAATATTGATGAATCTACTGATACTTGTAGACATGTAATTAAATGATGCTAGTTTCATTGCTTATAGGCATATAAATTATGTGGATCTGATTATGAGAATGCTCTTGATTTATGATTGATGTCACCTTGATATTGGTTTGAATTCTCTTACTTGGGTTTATTCTATATATTTGGCTACTAGACTAGGTAATTTGATGTGCGCATCAAGTTTACAGGAACAAGATAAAGGCTAGGAAATTAAGAGACTACACCAAGTATGAAAATATCACCTAAGCCTTGATTTTGATCATAAACCCTCCCTTGAGTTTTCTTAGTCACGTGATGTATTATTGGATTTTTTCCCTTGTTTTCTCAGTTGTAGCATGTAGTTAGATGGCCAACCCTTTTAATCTGATTGTTGGAAAAAAAACTACCTTGTCCTTGTCTTTTTATGTCAATGTTGAAATGGACAATAGTGGTTAAGTTATGGCTAGTGGTGGTTGATAGCTTGCCCAAGGGATATCCTGCATTTACAAATAATGAGGAGAGATAGAGTTTGATGGAAGTGCATCAGCCTTGAGTCTTCAAGATCCACCCATGTCATGAGAGTTTATTTTTATTAAGGCATGGGCTAGTACAAGGAGTAGATGGGAGAGTTGAGTATGCCCTTAAGTGGGTTGGTTGGGTGGTGAGATATATTTTGTATGCCCAATGAACATCTTGGAATGGATAGAGAATTCAATGTAAGGAGGAACCATGTTTCTATAAATGTTTTTGATCATGCTTAATGCTTAGGACTATAGAAAATCACTTATTACACCTCCTTGTAATTATAAATACAACCTAGATTTTTTTATTACGGTGTAAGAACCAACATGTGATATTGGATAACTCTTTAAAAAAGTGACTAATCCTATTCAAGTAATATGATTTTATTGATCCTATAACTACCTTAATCATTAAAAGAGAATGCAATTCTCATATGAGTTTGGTAATGATGAGAAGATTATAACTAATGTAAAATCTAGTTATTGTAAATGACTTAACTTAATAAACAAGCTTGCATTATCTATAATAATTTTGCTACATATTTAGTGAAATGAGTTGTATTCAAGTATGATTATGAGCTTGAGGAATCAATGTATTATGATTAAAATAATAAATACATCTCTTGGTTAAATTGGCTTGAGGTTTTCTCAATAGTTGTAACATTGTACTCTTATTGCATTTTGTCCTAATGGTTAAGATTGGTAAAAGTAATGCAACACTTAACTTTATTAATTGATTATGGATTAGAAACATAACTTAAGTTTGAAATGTTTAGTCTTTTTTCAGATGTTATCCTTGAGAAGAGTGGAAATTTTGTTTATAACTCTGTCAGCTATGATATATTGTGGAGCAAATTCTTGCATGTTATCTTCCTCCATAGATGTTAGTCCTATTTGCACATTGGTAAAATTCATCCTTATCCTTATTGCACTCAATTGTATGTGTGTATGCTATTGACCTTCTTGGGGAACATCCCTCACATAAACATGAGCTCAATAATTTATGGATTTGTATTGGAGATCAACCTAAGCTTACTCAACCTTGTCTTGATTGAATAATCTTTTAGACTCAATCATGTGATATAATGTTTGACTCCCTAAGAAGTGGCCATATGCCGTAAGTGTTTTAAAATTATTAGAATGAGCTTACACTTTTTATAGTTACATTATCATATTTTGTCCTCTCTATGGTAAACCTATTTATATCTTTTCCTACTTATTTAATTAAGAAAGAAAATACTTGTATATTAGTCTTCCCCATCATTGTTAGTTCAACATATTATATTTGAGAGAATTTTTTCTTCTTATACTATGTTTAGTTGGATTAGATTCAGGCTTTAATACTTCTTCGAGGATAGGCTATGAAGGTGGTGAGAGGAAGTTCCCTAAAAATGTCACTAAATAGATCATGATTTAACTATCTAAGTGATTTATTGGCTTGCTTGACCATCAATTTATTTAAACATTCACCCCTCGATATAGGCATCTTCTTGGTCCTTGCCTTAGAAAATAACTATCCCTTTGTTACTCGCTTATCATCCTAAACCAATTTGAGTATTAGTTTAGGCATGATAGGACATATCCCAGTTATTTTTTA
This sequence comes from Torreya grandis, assembly GCA_037957365.1. Classification (NCBI taxonomy): domain Eukaryota; kingdom Viridiplantae; phylum Streptophyta; class Pinopsida; order Cupressales; family Taxaceae; genus Torreya; species Torreya grandis. The sequence continues at coordinate 2,294,963 of JARHVA010001600.1, read as the reverse complement.
AGCCTCCTCCTCATGTAAAAATATGAACCATCTATATAGCTAAGCCAAGATTTGTTCTTCATAGTTAAGATGGAAATACCTTAGAGTAAGATCAAACTCTAATATCCTTAGGAGACTCTTGTCATTTAACCTTTTTAATAATAGGTTGACCATGTGTATTATTAGAAAAAGGCTTAGGCATTTGATATGACTTATTTCATCTTGGAATTCTTTCCTTGGATGGAAGAATATATTTAGATCCACATCTAAATGTTAGTTGTGTGTTTGAACTAGATTGAAACTTAGACACTCCCTCAATCAATTATTTTGACTCAAACAAAATTATGTAGTTTTTTTTTGGAAATTTTGAGATTTTTATAGGTTCAATTGATTAGTCATGGATCACCATTATGGGCAAGACAATTTGGTATCATAACAGGTTTGCTACATGAGGAGCTCTAGGTATTTGGTTATATACTGTGGCTTTTTAGTTTATACTTAAAGATCTGATGTATTCCCTATTATTATATAGGATGAGGAGAGGATGACAAAGATGCTTATATAGTGTAAGGGAGTGTGAGCCTCTCATTTAGCTTAGGGTTAATGATATAGGACCTTGACTTATATGTATCCCAAGGTTGCTAATATACGGCCCCAACTTTTGTTGGCCATGCAACAAATGAGAGATGTTTTATAAGATAGATTGATGACAATATGACAAGAGGCATTACCCATATCCATCTCAAAGTGAATAGAGGTAGGTTGAGGGTGAGAGGTATAGGTATTCTAGACACATTAAACATAGAACAAAGAGAGTCGAGGAGAGAGAAAGATTTCACAACCCTTCTCATCAGCATTTAGAGGGGGTTAGAGGTGAGATGCATCATCAAGGAGAGCATAAGGAGAGGAAAGACTTAGACTACCCTCCTAGGCCTACACATAAAGATATTGTGGAGGATTTAATTAGACTTATAACTCCTATTTTTGATGGTAATCAAGAGTGATTTTTTAAGTTGACCTTGGTTAGCTAGCATACAAGGTTATTTCACACTGTATGATTGTGACACTAATGAGAAGTCCCATTTGGGGACGCACCTTATTAAAGATGTAGGTATGATGTGGTAGGAAAGAGAGGAACAAAAGTTATATTTAACACTGACTTACCTCACATGAGAATTATTTGAGGAATGTTTCAAAGCACACTACCTATCCCCTCTATATATCCAAAATAAGGTGGATGAGTTCCATGATATTCAACAAGGAAATGGAATACTGGCATAGTATGGGTGCCATTTTATATATTTGATCATATATGTTTAGGGTTATACTAACAAGACTATACAAGTCAATGGGTTCATTAGAGGATTGAATTTAGATTTAGTTGGTGCATTATGCATCATAGATCCCTCAACTTTGGTAGCCATGGTGGAGAAGGCCTACTTGGCTAAAGAGTGTTAGGGAAAGATTCAAGAATCTTGAAAGAGGTTTCAAGGAAAGTTACAGTCTCAACATGAATCTAGGTCATAGGGTGCACAACCTACACCTAAGGGAGCATGGAGACCACCCAAATCTAGTTCCAGACCATGGCAAAAATAACATGAGTAGTTGTTCAGTCCATGATCAAAATAGGGATCAGTATCTAAGGAAGGAGTGAAGATAAAATTTAGAACCATCAGTAGATTAGTCCTACATGGAATCAATAGTTAGTGCAAACAAGGCCATCTAGGTTGACAACATCAGTTGGTTCAAAATTAGCTAGAGCCACATTATGGAAAGATCAACATAGAGGTGTATGTTATATGTGTGGGTCCCCTAATCACTATGCACATGAGGGACCCTTAGGACCATCATCTACCAATAGGTAGAATACTCAGATGTTAGGTAATGTGGATCAAGGGAACATAATCTATACAATAATGGATGACCACCAAGCTAGGCACCAAGTAAAAATTATTGAAACCAAAAGTATGATTGATGGAGTTTCTATAATAGTTTTGTTTGCAACTAAAAGGGGTAAAAATTTATTCATAACAGCCCAAAAATGGGCAATTACATAGTCATGTCCTGAGCAAGAAGTTGTGTCAGGATGGGGACTAACTCAATAGGAAGACTATCCTGATCGTGAATGGACCAATTCGATCCATGATCCATGGCCCATTTGGCAAGACGGTCAGCCACCACATTTCACTCACAGGGAATATGCCTAAAGGAAATCACATTAAAGGACAAGCTGATCCGATGAATCTCCTTAATAACTGTAGCTAATTGCCAGTCCACACCCTCAAAATTACCATTCCTCAGCAAGTTCATAACAACTTGTGAATTCGATTCACAGGTTATGCTGAGCCAACCCTACTGGCAACAGATTTGTAAGGCCTCCAAGATAGCCCACGCCTCCATAAAATTATTCGTATAATGACCCTTGTAGATAAAAAATAAAAAACAAATAGCTCCCAAGCTGCCTCTGCCAGCTCCTCCAATCCTAATAGCGCCAGGATTGCCCCTGGAGGAGCCATCCACATTAATCTTTAGCTGGCCTTCCTCAGGCGGAGTCCATCTTCCATCATAGTTGATTGGCCTTGGCCCAAGCCTGGTGGAAGTCGTGGGGCATGTGCTCTGACTAAGGGAGATAGCAGGGGGTGCGACAAGGGAAAGCTGAGCTAGTACTCTAGCATCAGTCAATTCTAAGATGGAACTATAGCCATACTTAACCTGCAACATTTCCTAGAGCACCACAATTATCTTCAGCCATAGCTCCCGTGAACTCAGCACCCTCTCTTAAAAGATTCTTCTATTGCACTCTAACCAGAGGTGCCAAAGAATGAAAATAGGTCCCACAATCTAGGCATTTTACAGAATAGGCATCCTACTAGGAGGCTGCTCCAAGCGCTGCCAAAAATCAACCAAAGAAACTCCGTGCCAACAAGGGCACTCCCAGGCTTCCCACCACATATGCCATATACTTTTGGTGAAGGAGCATTGGAAAAAGAGATGCTTTCCATTCTCCTCATGCTCATAGAAAAGCATACAAATTGATGGGCCTTGAAAGCCTCTTTTGTAGAGGTTGTCCCAGGTGAGGCAGCGATTATAAGTAAGGGTCTAAATGAAAAAGTTGCATTTTAGTCAAGAGGCTGAGTTCCAAATTTTCTTGCCCCATTGGAAATTAGATCCTCCAAAACACTCCTTCGTCAGCTCAAGATAACCAGATGCAATAGAGGACTAGCCATTTGAATCACCTCCCCAAGCAAGGATATCCCTCTCACGCAAGGAGCTGCAGCCTCTAAAATCCAGGAGCTGAGACAATTCAAGTCGATTGTCATCAGTCCCTCCAGGTGGCCATGTAGAAACATTATTCCTTTTATAAACAACCGCAACCCCCAGATTGAAAGCTTCCTTATAATGCTCAATAGTATCCCATCCTGTGGCATAGAAAGCATCGCATAGGGTTGCAAGTGGGGATGAGAGGAGAGGAGTGGCAGAGCACCATTCTAGGAATCCTTCCAAAATAATGCGTTAGTGCCACTATTGCAAATCCAAAAGAGCCTGGACCAAACCAAGTGCACCCCTAATTTGAGTGTACTCCACACCATCGAGCCTCTTCCCTCTAAGGGAAGCTTAGGAATCTCTGAAGGATTATCCCTCGGGAAGTGCTTAGCCAACAAAATCTTGGCCCATAGTTGGGAGTGGTTGGAGCACCAATGCCAATATAACTTAGCAGCAAGAGCTTGGCTAGAGAGGATAGAGGAGCGTATCCAAAGACCCCCCTCCTTCTTGGGTCTACAAATAGTGTGGCAATTAACCAAACTCCATTTAGAATGCCGAAGATCCCCACTCTAGAGAAATTTTTGAGACAGGGCATCATACTCACATAGAAAGTACATCAGAGCAGCCTGGATCATGCTACGGTAGATGGGAAGAGCTTGAATAATAGATTGTAAGAGAGTAACCCTTCCCACCATTGAAAGCCATCTGTGGGTCCAATGACTCACTCTTTGCCTTCATTTATCTAAGACATTCTACCAGAATAGCTGGGGCTACCTCCCAACCACAATCGGGACACCTAAATAAGTGATCAAAAGAGATTGCATCTAAAATCTAAGGACAACTGTACTTCTCTACTGGATAGGCATCGGCATGTTGAAGAAGAATATGGATGATTTATGCTCATTCAACTTCTGCCCAAAAGCCAGGAAATAAGTGTCAAGAGTGTTGTGAAAAGCTTGTGCCTCACTCATGCGGGCTTTCCCAGCCAAAATAGTGTCATCCACAAATTGAAGATGGGTCAGATTGGTGATCCCATTGCCCCACTGCCAGCCCTGAATAAGATTTTGAGATACCTGAGACTTGATAAGGCACCCCAAACCCTCAACCAAGATGATAAACAGAAAGGGGGATAATGGATCCCCTTGGCAAAGACCTTTGGAAGCCCCAAATAGTCTAGAAGGTGCCCCATTAATGAGGACTGAGTAAGATGGTGTTGTGACATAGCTCAACACCCACCAGACCCAGTCCTAACAAAACCCAAAAGCCAACAGGACCTTTCATAGGAAATGCCAGTTAACCCTGTCATAAGCCTTCACCAGATCTAGCTTGATAAACATGGCTTACTCTTGAGAATTACTCATAGAGTGGATTGCTTTCGAAGCAATCACCACTCCATCTAGAATCTATCTCCCAGCAACAAAACCTTCCTGCTCCTTAGAAATGATCATAGGGAGCCAGACTTTGAGTCTCTCGGCAATGAGATTAGTGATGATCTTGTAGACCATGTTGTAAAAAGCAATGGGCCTAAACTGATCCAGCTGATTTGTTTGCTCCTTTTTTGGGACCAACACCAGGAAGGTTGCATTAAGCACTCCTAGTAACTCTTTACTACAATACGATTCTTGCACAACTTCCACAAGATCATGCCTGATAATATCCCAAAATTCCTGAAAGAATTCTATAGGGAAGACATTTGGACCAGGTGCTTTGCCTCTACACATGGAAAAGACAATTTTCTCCACCTCATGTATGTCAATCGGCTTCAAGAGCGCTTCATTCATGGCAGGCATGATGATGGAAGGTATGCAAGAAAGAACCAAGTTCTCCTCCTGTGTAGCAGTAGGCCCAGTATCAGATAAAAGCTCAGAAAAGAAATGAACCACCTCCTCAGAGATGGCAGAAGAGGTGGAAGCCCGAGAACCATCTAGTAACAAAAGAGATGTTATATAATTCCTATTGCAGCGTGCCTGGATTGATTTGTGAAAGAATGCCGTATTCATGTCCCCTTCTTGTAGCCAATCAATCCAAGCTTTCTGTTTCCAAAATATCTCCTCCCAAAGTTCCCATTCATTCACCTCACTCAGAGCCCCAGCTTTGGCCTTACGAAGATCCTCAGTTAAGCCAGAGTCAAGAATCTATTTAGCGATACCATCTAGCTTGTCTTGTGCCTTCTTCTTCATTGCATTAAGATTGCCAAAATTGTTCTTGTTCCATACCTGGAGCTTTCTTTTTATAAACTAAAGCTTCTTAGCAAATCAAAACATAGCTGTTCCATATTCTGGCATGCCTTGCTTCCACCAGTGAGTCATCAGGGGATGCAGCATAAAATCTCAGAGCCACATAAGTTGAAACTTATAGGGAGGTTTCTTGGGCCCATCAATGAAAGTGGTTGTGAGCTTGATGGGCCAGTGATCAGACCCTCTCCAATTTAAAATTTTAGAAGAAATGGAGAAAACACTAGATAACCAAAAGAAGGAGACTAAGAATCTATCTAAGTGCTCAAAGATAACATCCTTACCTTATCTTCTATTACTCCAGGTGAAAAGACCATTGTTGGGTTTGACATCCGATAGGCACATCCACTCTATATTAAGTCTAAGAAGCTTGGAAGAAGGGTCTAAGCAAGTTAGTCCTCACCTTTTCTCCTCAAGACTAAGGATAGCATTAAAATCTCCACTCATGATCCATGACAAATAGGGAAAGCAGCTCCAGACATAACACAGATGTTCCCAAATCTTTAGGTGACCGTGGATATCCCCAAGTGCATACACATTAGTTACCAGGATCAGCTCCCCAGTCTCTTGAGATGTGGTAGTCATGGACAGCACTGAAGTATTATCCATCCACTGGGTAGGGGTGATCTTCCTCAGATCCCAACAAATAGCTAGGCTGCCCGCAATGCCAAGAGCCCCCACACACTGGCAATTGCCCACGGTCCAAAGAAGAGGCATATAGGAAAACATAGCCTCCACTGACAACTTTGTCTACTGGATACATAAGATATCCAGAGAATGTTCAGAAATCAACTTCTGCATAGCTTTTTGCTGAGGCGTATTATGCAAACCCCTTACATTCCATGATAGCACTATCATTGGGAGGAGGGGGAGAAGAGTTGATCCAAGGTTTTAACCTCTCTAGATTCTACTAGCAAATCTCCTATAAGCTTTAATCTCTCCTTGTCCTTTTTGTGGCCTGGTTTAGACTGTGAAGAGACAGAAGCTTTCTTGAATGGCCTCTGCATCAAGCCCAGTGCCTCTGACAGGCTCCTCTCTCTCCTAGTTATGCCTGAGTCTTTGGCCACCTCAATCGAACTGCCCTCCTTAGCCTGCTATGTAGAAGAGATTGCCAAAATCTTGTCCATCTGTGTACTCACCGGCTCCAGACATGGTTGTATTTCCATTAATTGAGATTTGTTTAAAAAGGAGCCTTTCTCCTCCCCCTCTGAGGGGCCACCCACCTCATCATTTGGTATGCCGTCTTCTATAGCCATGTTATCCAAAGCATCAAAATGGTTAAAGCTCATTTCTATGGCTCGATCTTGGTTCCTACATTTTTTACCACACCCTTTCCCTCATCAACGGACTTGGGTAAAGCCTTCCCTATCCGGGCCAATCCCAACTGCTGATCCCAAATTCACAACACCTGAAATTGTTTGGGTTTTAGTGTGCGCTGCACCTCTTGGAGGCCCATTGGAAGTTACCTTGTGAGCTGATTGGCCTGTCTCCTTTTCTATCATGGAATCCAGCCCTTGGGATCTTGTGGCCTGAGGGCATTGCCTGTGCAGGTGCCTGTAAACATGGTAGATTCTATAGCAAAAGGGAATAGCCTCATAATCTATTTGTTGAACCCAGGAGAACACCCCTAGACAAATTTCTAGAGATTCTGGAAGGGGGTTGTTTAAATTGATTTCCACATAGATTCTGGCATAGGAAATAAGCTTCTTGTCTAAAGACTAGTACACAATAGCAACAGGTGTTCCTAGTAGGGCAGCAATCCACCTAAGGATATCTTCTCTCAAAAATTCCAAGGGGAGCCTTAGGAGGCGTACCCAAAAAAGGACTTACACTGGTAATTCCTCAGCAGAGTTAAAGCCTGGGTGCCATGGTTTGAGAAACAGACTGATACGGTCAAAGAAGTAAGGTCCTCCTTTGAAGATTCGGTTCCTGTCAGAGACTGATGAAAAATTAACCATAAAATAACTATTGGCAGCCAACATGATATCTATATCTCCCTCAACCTGCCAGGTGTGCCTCATCCAAGCTTCCAGGGCAGCTTGAGAAATTCTAATGCCCATAAACTTACAAATCAATGCATGGGTAGATAAATACTCCACTTCCTCTCTGATAGCATCCTGGGGACCACCAAAATAGGCCTGGTCTGGCTGCGTGGAAAGCAGCCATTGACCTTGGAAACCCTAGGATGTTCACTAGAACAAAAATCCTCCTTCTTTGAAGGAGCCTCCACCTGATCTAGACCTAGATGCTCAATGCTCGGGCCAGTGCCTAGTCCATCTGTTGCCCTTCCACCGTTCGCAGCCATCGTCTCCCTATAATAGTTTTGTTTGACTTAGGAGATTCATATTCCATTATTTCCCCTTATATCATGTACCATTATAAGTTAGTGACTACTAGGTAGTTAGAGAGTTGGGAAGTAGAGTTGGCCATAGGGGCCAAAATGTCTGTCATCTCCTTGGTAAATAGTTACCATTTTGTCATGACCTCTCTTCCTGCACTATGGACTTGTGCTCATAATTTAAGTAGTTTTGGACATCATTTAGTCAGAATAAGTTGATTATAAAGATAACTTTTGTGTTGATTTCAAAGGCCTATTAGGTCATCAGTAGGAAATAATGAAAGCAAGGTATGATTCAATTAAAGTTGTTTTCTTTACATAGAAATATATGCAATGTTGTCATAATTTTCAATTGTGAATGAGGAAAATTAAATGGGTTGAATGTTTAGTCTTTTTCATTACTCTCATTACAAAAATAATTAATCACCATATGAAAAATAGTTTTATAATGAATGGATTTAATATTTGATGAGAATATTATTAGTTAAATGATATTAGAATATACCAAAGGTTATTTTAATTAATGAAAGGAGTTTTTCTTTCTTTTTAATTTTTTTTTTCAAATAAATTATATTATTGTAAATAAATTTACATTTATTAATTATATTTAGTTATACCTAAATCTATATACTACAAATATTAAAATAAAACCAATCTAACCTAAAGCCTACACCCTACACACTAAATCCATGCATGCAAATCTGATAACACTTGTTAACTATACCTTCTACCATGCCACATGGGGAGGGGAAATAATTATAAACTTTCAATTATAAAGTAACCTTATTTCATTTCAAATTAAAATTCCCCACCACCTCATTCTTCACCATTTTAACTCATGTTATGCAAGAGAACAACCATGCGAAGGGATGGAAGCACTGCCACATTGACTATGCACCACTACCACATAAGAAATAGTTAAAAACTATCGATTCAGGCTGAAAAAGCCAATCAAAAATAATGATAGCGTAAAGTGGGGAGAGATTTCATGGAAAATAAGATTATATATACATGAATGAGATGAATGATTGGAAGCAAGAAGAAACACATCAATGCTTTGAAGGGAGCAATAGTGGATTGGTCGATGCTGGAGTTGAAGGAGGAGGATGGACGTCTAGAGTAGAAGGAAGGGATTGACACAAGAGAGAGAGTTTAAATTAATTAAATATAGTATATTATGTGTTACATTATTTAAATAAATTATTTTCATGTTTCACATATTACCTCTAGCATTTATGTATTTACTCATGATATATATATATATATATATATATATATATATATATATATATATATATTGCTATGTACAACATATAAGTTAAGTTATTTACTTCATATGTTATTAATTTTTTATGATTATAGTTTAGCATTACATATATTTTTTTTGTAACATGTTTATTACATATTTTAAAATATGTTTTACATGTTTTTACTATATTATCAACATAATGTATATACTACTTAGTCATATAGTTTTACTAGTGTGTTATGTAAGAATGATAATCAATTTAAATTTTCATTAAGAATGAGTTTAAATTTCGTATTCATGATTAGAAGATAAATTTAATAAATTTTATGATATGTTACATAGAATAAATATAAATTTCCATCTTTATAATTAGATGATATTCTAACCTATTTTACATGGTGTTAATTAGAAATGATTTTTAGTTTCAAAATTGTGTAACTAGAAGGTATTTTAAAATGAATTCCTTAGAGATTCGTTATAATTGATTTTATACTTATTTAAGTAGAAAATTATTAAAAATTTTCATAATTATAGTTGCATAGTTGAAAATTTTACTTAAAATCTTTTTAAGGGATTATTCATTTTATATTTGGAATTGTTGGAATACTATGATCTTAGAGATTATTATATTAACTTACCCTGCTCCTAGAATGGTTGAAAAATCTATTTTTGTCTCATTCTATATTAGAAAATTTAAAAAATTATTTTATTATCATTAAAAATATTATGATAATATATATTCTTCATTCTAGGGTTACTCCCTCAAATTTCAAACCTACCTTTCAAACATGTAAAATATTTATTAAACGTTAAGTTTATATTAAATATAACATTCTTAAACTCCTTGTGTATAAGTTATCTTCCAGAAAAGTTTACCTAAGTAGACTAAGGGTATAATAGTCAAGGAAAAATAATGTTTTTAAAAATTGACATGATGACTAAACTAGGAGATCATGTTATAGATTAATTTCTACCTTCCTACTCAAGAATTTGCTTTTGAAATATAATGCATTAATTTATTTCAAGTATTCCTTGCTTTTAAATATCAAACTTAGACCAAGAACTTAAAGTTAAACAAAACTACATAATATTTGGTAGTAAGTGGTACCTCTGGCTCACATTTATAAATAATGTCATTGTGCTTGAGCTATTGCATCCATAGCCTAACACAGCTACAACAATGACATTCAGGCATCATCCCTATAAACCTTCAGGGTGAAATAAAGACCATGTTGTGTCATTAAGATCAAGGGGTGGGATAATCCCTCTTGGTCAACAACACTAATTAAGATAAGAAAATGAATTTGACTACCTTAAAGGATTTTGACTTGTGAACTTATGAAATAGAAATGGATAAAGTACATTTCTTACTCAAAACTTAGTATCACCGAAAAGGAGCAATGAAAACCAGAATTGAGAATGTTAAACCAATTATTATCAAGAACCACCAACCATATGGCTCTCAGATAATGAAAGTTTGGAAACAATAATTTTATGGATTAGGTTGTCTAAATCAAGGATCAAAAACATTGTTGATGTAAATAACAATTAGAAAGGGGGGGGATGTAGCTTGAAAATGTTCATTTTTATTTCTTGCTAGGACTTAGAGCTAGTTTAGTTAAACAAGTAATTAGTCACTTAAACTAATACTTTTACGCTCCTATTTGGGTAGCAATCATAGAAGAACTATCTAGGGAATTAGGCCCTAGAAAATGTTGCATACCCAAATTCATAGTTCACATAAAACTTAGAATAGAAAATAGAACTACATGCATACTACACATTAATCATATTCGAAAGCAAGTATGTAGGTAGTCTGGGAAGTGAAAGATGATTTTATTACATAGGTGAATAGGATGGGGTTAGGGTTGTGTGCTAAACAAGATTAAAGTTAAACAAAAAGTTAAGACCATTATAATAAAGCCTTAGTTTAGATAAACAAAGCAAATATAATAATTATGTGATATACTCAAAAGGATCCCAATTGGATCATCATAGTTCTTGAGGCTTTAGGACAAATTATAAGGTAGAATACTAATTTTTGTTATATATTTTAAACATGCTACTATCATGATGGCCTTGATTCTTATCTAGTAAAGATGAACAATGAATAGTGAGTGACTTAGGATCTGGTTGATCTTGATGAGTCAAGTGTCTAGCTAGAGCATAACCTACTCATATGTAGATGCCTAAACTATATGGTTATATTCTTGCCTATTTGGCAAAGGATATTAGATGCCTAACCTATATGGTTATATGTTTGCCCTTTTGGCAAAGGATATTAGATGCCTAACTCATATGGTTAGATGCTTGCCCAGTTGGCAAAGGATATCCAATAAGATAAAGTATACTTGAGTTATCATAGACAAACATTAATTAAACAAAACAAAATTGTGTTCTATGATCTAGGATAGGTTCCCTACATTGTGGTATTAGATCTTGAGTTTGAAACCTAGGCCTTAAGCCTACTATGACCTACGCTTATTAAAAGATTAATTATTAATAATAACTTATTGATAAAAATGAAAACTATGAAAAACTAATTTGGTTAAAACTGGTTGTTCAAACATGGCTTACAAAAAAAATTCAAGGAAAGGAAAAGAAACAAAGAACAAGGGGAAAATGGAACTTCCCTCCACTTTGGAAGAACCTATTTATAATTATGACTTGGATACAATAGTTGAAATCCAGAGTAAACCAAATCTTTGAAAATGGAGCTAGTTAAAACAAAACCAGGTATAATGGAACCTATAGTCAAACATCTATTTAAGAGGCCCTCAACAATAAGAGATTTTCCTTTTGGAATAGGTTCTGATGCACCCTACATAAGCCTTAAATTATGTAAGGAATATAAATGATGCCACCAATATGTGGTTCACTTAGATGAAGTTCCCAAAGAAATAGAATTGGATGAAGAAGATTCTATTTAGATGCATTTTGAATCAATGTTATACAAACATCTATATGTTATAGTCATAAATCTTATCCTTTATAAAGATAAAAAATATATGTAATAATAAGATGAATGAGATTATCAAATGCTTACTTTTTGTTAATCATATGTGTGACTGTGATCAATAATAGAATGTATTATAAACTTAGAGTTATCCAAAAGAGAGTTATGTTATCAATTATCTTTAATGAAAACTTAAGGGATTGTGTTATTTATATCAGGAAACCAAATGGCAAGACCTAGATGATCAACTAGGAATCGAAGGGAAAATGTGAGATATGTAGAACCTAATAATGAAAATGTTGAACAATAGGTTCTAAAAAATAGAGAACCGGGGATAGAAGCCCTCATCAATTTGTTGACTAAGCAAAGAGATAAAATGGACTCACTTGAGCAAGTGATTAATGATCTTAAGTCAAGGCAAGAAAATATAGAAAACATAATAGAACCTAACCTTGAAAATCCACCTAAAAAAATTCCACCACTAGTCAATGAAATGGAGATTGTAGCTCCTAGAATTGAGTTCCATTTTCTAATCTAAGCAAGGATTTGAAGAATATTTTACCCACTAAGTTTGATGGGAAACAATTAGGTAAAGGAGTTGAGAATTGGCTAAATGATATGGAAAAGTAATTTGACTTGAGAAACTACAATGATGAAACTAAAGAATTATGGGGATCCTACCAACTGGTAGGGGAGGCAACTAGCTAGTGGACTAACATGAAGGATTTAAATGGAATAAAAAAAGAAAATATGACTTAGGATCAATTTGACCACCATTTTAGGAAGAGATGGTTACCCCAGTTATTATTTGATGAGAATACTACTAAATGTCACAACCTAAGGTAGGGAGGCATGTTAGTCCAATAGTATTGGGATAGATTTTAGATGTGGATAAGGCAATCAAGGAAGTGTCTCAATGTTTAACCTAGGAAAAAATACAATTTCTAGATTTTGAGACAAACTTAGACCTATTTATAGCACCCTTAAGAGCCTATGATGTGATAATAGGAATGAGTTGGCTCACCAAGCACCAAGCTAAAATAGACTATTATAGCAAGTTGGTTAGGTGTTATAACAATGAGGGGAGATGGGTTATGATTCAAGGGTGTCATAGGCCCATAAAAGTAGAAACCATATCAACTATGCAACTAAAGAAGGAGAAAAGGAAGAGAGCTCTAATTTTCATGGTAATGATAGATGATAAGGATGAGAGTAAAGATGAACCAACCCTGGAAGGGTATCCATTCCCAAATAATTTGAGGACATTTTTCTTGAAAAATTTATTGGAATTCCCCCTAAGAGAGAATTTGACTTCTCTATTGATATTGTACTAGGAGCTGAGCCAATTTCTAGAGCACCCTACAGAATGAACACAACTGAGTTGATGGAACTTAAAATTTATCTAGAATAAATCTTGAGTAAAGGATTGATTAGACCAAGTGTGTCTCCTTGAGGAGCACCAATCTTATTTTTTCAAAATAAAGATGGAACTCTAAGATTATGTATTGATTATATAATGTTGAATACAGTCACAATTAAAAATAGATACCCCCTACCTTGTATAGAAGACCTTTTTGAGAAAATAAAAGGATCAACAGTTTTCTCAAAGATATACCTTTGATCAAGATATCATTAGCTAAGAATGAATGAGGAGGATATTCCAAAAACTACTTTTAGGACCAGATATGGACACTATGAGTTTACTATAGTAACATTTGGGGTAAAAATTGCTCATTCAACATTTATGAACTAATTAATAGTGTGTTCTATAATTACCTAGATAATTTCATCTTAGAATTCATAGACAAAATTTTGATTTATTCTAAGAATGACGAAGAACACTTAGCATATCTTCAATTGGTTCTTTAGAGGTTGAGAAAACTTAAACTATATGGTAAGTTGTCCAAATGTGTGTTCTTTAAGAAGGAAATCCACTATCTAGACCACATCATATCCAAAGAAGGAATTGCAGTAGGTCCAAACAAGATAAAGGCAATAATGGAATGGCCAATCCCCAAGAACATATCAAAAGTAATGAGTTTCATGGGGTTAGGAGGATATTATAGGATATTTTTTGAAGGTTTTTATAGGATAACCGACATGATTATGACATTTCAAAGGTAAGGTAAGAAGTTTATATGGAAAAATCAATGTGATAAACCTTTCTATATTTTGAAGGAAAATTTGATGATGACACCTATCTTGAAGATACCTAATTTGAATGGACATTTCATGGTTGTAACAGATGCATCCATTAAAGGATTGGGAGGAGTACTCATTCAGAATGATGGAATAATTTCATATGAGTCTAGTAAATTGATAACCCATGAATTAAATTATGCCCCTCATGATTTAGAATTGGCGGTAATTTTTCATGCCTTACAAAAGTGGTGACATTTTCTTATTGGGAAACCTTTTAAACTAAAACCTGACCATCAATGGCTAAAGTACATATTCACTCAATCCAATTTTAATGTTCGGCAAAGAAGGTGGTTAGATTTATTTAGTGAATATTATTTTTAAATTGATTATATCAAGGGAAAAGAGAATAGGGTTGTTAATGCTTTGAGTAGGAGAAGACACTTGATGAATATAACAATGCTTATATTTAATCTAAATAGGTAAATTTTAGAAGGACAAAATCAAGATCCTTGGTATAATTAAGAGAAAATAATGATAGAATAAAATGTAGAAGACCAAAAAATTAAAGGATATACCTTAGATGGTGAGGGTTTGCTTCGATATAAGAATAGGATCTATGTTCTAAATGTAGAAGACTTAAGGAAGATAATTTTGATTGAATCACTTGATGCACCCTACTTAGGTCATCCAAGGGTAAACAAACTAAATGCTAATCTTAAGAAATTATACTTTTGTCAAGGGATGAAAAGAGATATAGTATTATATGTGTCATGATTCTTGGAATGTCAGATGGTTAACGCATAACACCATCATCCTGTAGGAATTTTATATCCACACAACATTCCATAAAATAAATGGCAAGTTTTTAGTATAGATTTAATACAAGGATTACCTATGACACCCTACAAGCATGGTGTTATTATGTTGTTAATTAACAAGCTTACTAAGGTAGCGTATCTCATACCCAAGAACTTGATTGATGATGCATCAACCTTAGCCAACTGATTTGTGAAGGAAGTGGTTAAATTGCATGGAGTTCCAAAAAGATCATATCAAACAAAGATTCTAGATTTAATTCAAGGTTTTGCATGATGATACAGTTAGCTTTAGGTACATAATTTAACTTTAGCTCCACATTTCATCCTAAGATGGATGGGAAAATAGAAAAAACAAATCATGTTTTAGAAGACCTCCTAAGGATGTATTGTATGGATCAACAAACCAAATGGGAAGCTTATATTCTATTGGGATAGTTTTTCTTATAATAACTCATTTCAAACATCTTTAGGTATGGCTTTATTTGAGGCTCTATATGGGAAAAGCTATCGAACACTACTTAGTTGGGATAAACTTGAGGATATAATAGTAATCGGTCTTGAAATGTTGAAAGACATGAAGGAATAGGTGAAATTTATAAGGCAAAGGTTGAAAGAAGCATCAGATAGAAAAAAGAGCTATGCAAATAGGAAGAGATTTTAAAGATAATTCTTGATTGGTGATAAGGTGTTTTTAAGGGTCAAACCACATAAAAGTTTCATAACCTTTAGGAAAAAAGTGAAGTTAGCTCCTTACTTTGTAGGACCTTTTGAGATCCTAGAGAGAATCAACCCAATAGCCTATCAATTAGCCTTACCCCCATAGCTAAGTCACATTCATGATGTATTCCATGTGTCACTTCTTAAGAAATATGTGCCTGATAATAAACACATTTTAAACTAGAATGCTTTGTAGGTCCAAAAATCTAACATAATAATAATATAGCCATATAGAATGTTAGAGAGGCACTGGTACTAATTATGCAATAGAGAGGTTGATCAATACAAGGTATAATGGGATCAATATGGTGAAGGAAGTGTAACTTGGGAGGACACTGAAGAAATTAAAAACATGTTTCCATTTTTATTTTAAATTTATGAACTTAATCAAACTTTTTTAGTGCATTGGGATAATGCACAATTTAAGGGGGGTAGGATGTCACAACCTCTCTTCCTACACTGTGGACTCATTCTCATAACTTAAGTGGTTTTGGACATCATTTAGTCAAAATAAGTTGATTATAAAGATAACTTTTGTGTTGATTTCAAAGGTCTATCAGGTCATCGGTAGGAAATCGTAAAAGCAAGGTACAATTCAATTAAAGCTATTTTCTTTACATAGAAGTATATGTAATGTTGTCATAATTTACAATTGTGAATGAGGAAAGTTAAATGGGATTAATATTTAGTCTTTTCCATTACTCTCATTGCAAAAAATAATTAATCACCATATGAAAAATATTTTTATAATGAATGGATTTAATATTTGATAAGAATATTATCAATTCGATAATATTAGAATATACCAAAGGTTATTTTAATTAATGAAAGGAGTTTTTATTTTTTAATTTTATTTTTAAATAAATTACATTATTTTAAATAAATTTAAGTTTACTAATTATATTTAGTTATACCTAAATCCATATACTACAAATATTAAAATAAAACCAATCTAACCTAAAGCCTACACCCTACATACTAAATCCATGTATGTAAATATGATAACACTTGTTAACTAAACCTTCTACCCTGCCACATGGGGAGGGGAAATAATTATAAAAATTTAGTTATAAAATAACCTTCTTTGTATTAAAATTAAAATCCCCCACCACCTTAGTCTTCACCACTTTAACTCACATTATGCAAGAAAATGACCATGTGAAGGGATGGAAGCAACTATTGACCACTACCACACAAAAAATAGTTAAAAACCATCGATTCAGCATAAAAAGCTAGTAAAAAATAATGATAGTGCAAAGTGGGGAGAGGTTCCATGGAAAATAAGATTATAAATACATGAATGAGATGAACACTTGGAAGTAGGAAGAAATGCATTAATGCTTTGAAGGAAGCAACAGTGGATCAGTCGACGTCAAAGTTGGAGGAGGATGAATGCCTAGAGTAGAAGGAAGGATCAACACAGGTACACTTATAAAAAGAGAGAGAGAGTTTAGAGTAATTAAATATAGTATATTATGTGTTACATTATTTAAATGAATTATTTTCATGTTTCACATATTACCTCTAGCATTTATGTATTTATTTATGGGTAATGCCATCATGTTTGAGCTTCTACATCTGTAGCCTAACATAGCTACAATAATAATGTCTAGACATCATCCCTATAAACCATTAGGGAGAAATAAGGACCATGTCATGTCATTAGACTAAGGGGTGGGATAATTCCTCTTGGTCAACAATACTAATTAAGATAAGAAAATGACTTTGACTACCTTAAATGATTATGACTTGTAAACTTATGAACCAAAAATGGAGAAAGTACATTTCTTACTCAAAACTCAATACCACTAAAAAGGAGCAATGAAAACTAGAATTGAGAGTGTTAAATTAATTATTATCAAGAAACCACCAACCATATGGCTCTCAGATAATAAAACTTTGGCTACAATAATTGTACAGATTAAGTTGTCTAAATCAAGGATCAAAAACATTGTTGATGTAAATAAAAAGTAAAAGGGGGGATATAGATTGAAAATGTTCATTTCTATTTCTTGTTAGGAATTAGGGTTAGTTTAGTTTAAAAAGTAATCAGTCACTTAAACTAATACTTGTACACTCCCATTTGGGTAAGAATCATAGAGGAATTATCTGGGGAACTAGGACCTAGAAAGGGTTGCATACCCAGATTCACAGTTCACATGAAATTTAGAATAGAAAACAGAACTACATGCATACTATACCTTGATCACATTCGGAATCAAGTATGTAGGTAATATGGGAAGCAAATGATGTTTCTAGTACATAGGTGAATCAGATGGGGTTAGGGTTATGTGTTAAATAAGATTAAAGTTAAATAAAAAGGCAAGACCATTATAATAAAGTCTTAGTTTAGATAAACAAAACAAAGATAAGAATTATGTGATATACTCAGAAGGATCCTAGTTGGATCTTCATAATTCTTGAGGCAAATTCTAAGGTAGAATGCGAATTTTTGTTATATATTTTATACATGCTACTATCATAATGACCTTGGTGCTTATCTAGTAGAGATGAGTGATGAATAGTGAGTGACTCAAGATTCAGTTGATCTCAATGAGTTAAGTCTTTGACTAGAGCATAACCTATTCATATGTATATGTCTAACCTATAAGGTTAGATGTTTGCCCATTTGGCAAAAGATATTAGATGGCTAACCTATATGGTTAGATGCTTTCCTGTTTGACAAAGGATATTAGATGCCTAACTTGTATGGTTAGATGCTTTCCTAGTTGTTAAAGGATATCCAATAGGATAAATTATACTCAAGTTATATTCATAGACAAACATTAATTAAACAAAAAAAATATGTGTTTTAGGATCTAGGATAGGGTCCCTACAATTTTGTACCTTCGTGTCTTCTCCACCATGGTGGATTTACAGATTATACCCTTACGCACCTATGGGGTTATCTTGGGGATGGATTGATTGATGGATCATAAATCCAAGTTGGATTGTCATGATAAAGTTATTGAGTGTGTGGATGACCTTGGGACCCCTATGGTGATATTTTGGCTCAAGAGACCCATCTCACTTCATATGTTTTCTATTATGCATCTAAAAGGAAGTCTACATAAGGGTTATCAGTTGTTTTCTATCATGGTGAGTGATAGATCAAAGGAGTTAAAAAAGTCTTCACTGGAGGACTATATTTTTCTTTGGGACTTTCTCAATGTGTTTACAAATGAGTTGATAGGGATACGCCCTACTAGAGAGATTAAAATTTAGATTAATCTTGTTCCAAGGGTAGAGCCCATATCAAAAGCACCTTATCAAATGACTACACTAGAGTTGTGTGAACTCAAGATGTAGCTTGATAAAATATTAGAAAAGGGCCTTATTGATCCTAATGTATCCCCATGGGGAGCACTAGTCATCTTTGTAAATAAAAAGGATGGATTCCTTTGTTTATGCATGGATTATTGGCATTTGAACAAGGTAAAGATCAGTAATCATTATCCCTTGCCCATAATTGATGATTTATTTGACCAGGTTCATAGATCCAAGGTATTATCCAAGATAGACTTGAAGTCTAGATACCATTAGTTATGGATTTCAAAGGTAGATATACACAAGACTATGTTTAGAACATGGTATGGGCATTATGAGTTTACAGTTGTACCATTTAATTTGATTAATTCCCTAATAGTGTTCATGATCCTCATGAATAGTGTGTTTAAAATTTCTTGGACCATTTCATTTTGATATTATTTTCTAATATCTTGATATATTCATAAAATGAGGAGGAGCATAAGGATCATTTGAGGCAAGTCCTCTGTGTTTTAAGGGAAAATTAGTTTTTTAGAAACTTGGAAAAGTGTGTGTTTGCACAATACGAGGTGAAATACCTTGACCACATCATCTCAAGGGAAGGTATTTTAGTATACCCCTCTAATATTCATGCCATTATGGAATGGACAACACCTACAAACATTATAGAGGTTTTTAGATTTGTGGGTTCGGCAGGATATTATAAATGCTTTATGAAGAATTTTTCTCTCATTGCCAACCACATTACATCACTATAGAGGAAGGGAAACAAGTTGTTTTGGTTAGAGGAGTGTGATAAATCCTTTCATTTGTTAAAATAATCACTCACTAGTGCACTTATCTTAGCTATACCTGATCTTATATAAGATTTATTCATTTACACTAATGCATCAAAGGTAGGGTTGGGAGATATACTCATGCAGGAGGGCAGAGTCATAGCATAAGAATCTAGGAAACTCAAGGAATATGAATTAAATTACCCCATACATCATCTAGAGTTTTAAATATATCATTCATTCTGAGATGGAAACACTTCTTTCTTGGTTTCCACTTTGTTTTAAAAATGGATCACTTGAGTTTGCAACATTTATTCAATTAGCCTAACCTCAACACTCATCAAAGGTGTTGGAGAGAACTATTATATGAGTACGAATATGATATTTTTTAAATAAATAGAAAGTAGAATGTGATTATTGATACCTTGATTATGAGGTACTATGAGTTAGTATCTTTGAGCTTATGCTTGGATTTTCAAGGATAGATTTTAGCAAAGCTTCCTAAGGATGACCTATATTAGGAAGTGCAATAACTATTAGATTCAGGTTCAAATCCAAAAGGTAGATTTAAAGGATATTATTTTGAGATAGATGGCCTTTTGTGCCATAAATGGTGTATCTACATACCTGAAGTAGATGGTCTACATGAGCTAATCTTTTTTGAGTCACATAGGGCTCTTTACTAAGCACACCCTGGGGTAAAGAAGATGCATGCAGAGTTGGGGAATTTGTACCATTGGGCCAATTTGAGGCATGTCATTACTTATATTTTGCCTCATTTCTTGGATTGATAAAGGGTTAAGTCTAAGAATCAACAACCAATAGGATTATTATACCCTCATGAGATTATAAAATGGAAATGGAATATGATATCCATGGACCTCATTATATGTTTACCTACCTCATCATATCACCATATTGTAATCATGGTTACCATGGAAAAATCAACAAAATTATCCCACTTCTCTCCCATGAAGACCACCTATAATGCCACTTCAGTGACAATAATATTTTTAGATGACATTGTTTGACTACACTAGATTCCCCATAAGATTATATCAGATAAGGACCCAGTCTACACTTAATAATTGTTTACATCCTTGCAGAGGGATTTGGGCATGTAACTCAATTAAAGTACCTCATACCACCCTAAGATAGATGGACATACTAAGAGAGCCAATGAGGTTCTTGAAGACATGCTTCGCATGTATGTTATGGATCAACAATATCATTAGGAGGATTACTTGTATCTAGTTGAGTTTGCCTACAATAATAGCTATCATAGTTATATCAAGATGGAACCATTCCAAAAATTAGGATCATTTTGAGGATAGGGTCATGATCAGTCTTGTTATGTTAGAGGACATGGAGAAGCAAGTAGTTAAAATTTGACAACACCTTGAGACTGTTAGGGATGGAAAAAACAAGTATGTTGATGCAAGAAGAAATGATAAATATTTTAGTGTTGGAGACAAGGTGTTCCTAATAGGTGAGAAATAATAAGAGCCCTATCCATTATGTAAAAGGTTCAAAGTTGGCACCTCACTTTGTTGGACCATTCAAGATCTTGAAGACCATTGGCCCCACAACATATCGACTAGCAATGCCACCTAGCCTATTTCATGTTCATGACATGTTTCATGCTTCAATGTTGTGTCAGTATGTGCCTAACATTTCCCATGTAATAGACTAGATGGTCTTATAAGTTGAGACTAATGAAACTATAGATTTAGAGCCTGTAAGGATTATAGCACATAGGATGCTGACACTTTGAGGTAGAGAGTTTGATCATGTAAAAGTCTAATGGGACAAATATGATGTATCTGAAACTACCTAAGAAGATGCAACACCTTTGAAGGTTTGAGACCCTCACATATTTTAGTGACTTCCAATAGGAGGACTACATGATGGGAGGGGGATATAAGGCCCCTATTTTTATAGTTTTCATCTAGACATTTAATGATATGAGAATTCTACTATTATGACTTGATTATGGATTTTGTTGTTAAGTCACATCCAACTGAGATGTGAAATAACTTTAATAATATTTATTTGGACCTGAGACCATGAAAATGCCTTTTATCAATTATGTTAAATTTAAATTTATGAATATAGGCATGCTTACTTTCCTTATGTATGGTGTTAATATTGATGAATCTATTGATTATTATAGACATCTAATTAAATGATGTTGGTTCCATTTCTTATAGGCATATGAATTATGTGGATCTAGTTATGAGAATGCTTTTTCTTTGTGATTTATGTTAGCTTGCTACTAGTTTATTTGGTATTATTTGGGTTTATTCTCCAGCTTTGGCTAGTAGACTAGGTAATTCGATGTATGCATTGAGTGTATAGGAAGATGATAAATGCCAAGAAATAAAGAGACTATAATAAGTATGAAAATATCACCTAGGCCTTGAATTTGACTGTGAACCCTCCCTTGTTCAGTCTTAGTCATGGGATGTCTTATTGGATCCTTGTTGTCTCAACTATAACATGTAGTTAGATGGCTAACCTTTTTAATTTGATTTGTGAAAAAAAACTATATTATCCTTGTCTTTTGACATCATTATTGAAATGGACCATAATGGCTAAGCTATACCTAGTGGTAGTTGAAAGCTTGGCTAAGGGATGTCCTACATTTAAAATCAATAAAGAGAGATAAATCATCTGAAAGTGTATCAATTTTGAGTCTTCAAGGTCCACCTATGCTAGGGTAGTTTGTTTTCATTAAGGCATGGGATGGTGTAGGTAGTAGCTAGGAGAATTGAGTCATGACCTTAAGTAGGAGGGAATCTTACCTATTCAAGATGCTTGGATATATGTTAAGAGAGAATATCTAGGGGAGAATAAAAAATAAGAAATAAGTAAGTGATTTATGGGTAGAAGAGCTAGTGGAGTGGGTTGAGCCCCTCACAAACCATGAAATAGCACCCATCACATTATAGAGTATAGGTGGGCTTCCAAACTCTTTTTATAGTTCCTTTCTATTTCTTGGAATGAAATCGATTTTCTTATTTTACTTTCTTGAAATTAGTCCCTTCTTTTTTGAATGTTTGCTTAGCTTTGATCACCTGGTTATTTTGCATGTTTCTTGTCTTACCATGGTGGGGCATTAACCACCAAGCTGCTCTTGATTATGAAAGCTTATGTTGCTTATTTGACTTCTATAAATTTATCTATTTTTAAATGATTTATACTACTATGTTTGTGCTTTGGTTATTGAGAAAAATATTCCTT
Organism: Torreya grandis; assembly: GCA_037957365.1. Taxonomy (NCBI): domain Eukaryota; kingdom Viridiplantae; phylum Streptophyta; class Pinopsida; order Cupressales; family Taxaceae; genus Torreya; species Torreya grandis. The sequence goes on along the minus strand of JARHVA010001600.1, from coordinate 2,271,980 downwards.
GGTGGTATTTTTTTAGGCCTGCCATGCTGGGCATGGTGGTAGAAGGTTTGACCCTACCTTGGAGGTCCTAGTGGTAGATTGTCAATCCCTCCCATGCTAGGCATGGTGGTAGGATAATTAAACTTCTCAAGGCATATTGATAGAATCATAAGTGTGATACATCCTCTTATTGAATAACCAAATGACATGCCTTGTCCATTATAAAAATGTTGCCTATTGATTTCTAGAATTATAGAATATTTGGTTTGATTTAAATGCATGTATGAATTGGCTTGAGGTGGGAAGCCTCCTTTTTTGAGTATAAACTAGGTTTTTTGGCTACTAATGACATTCCATTGCTTTTTAAACCTTGTCTTAACTTTTCATTAAGCCCATCTAATGATATATTCATGCGTAGAGTTGGGAGTCTCAAGCTCAGGGGTGCCTAGAGCGTAAGCTTGATGATGGTGGTTGGTTGGGAGGTGAGATCTCTTTCATATGGCCAATGAAAATCTTGAAATAGAATAAAAAATTAGTGGAAAGAGGAACCATGATACTAAAAAAGTTTTATATCATGCTTAATTCTTAGGACTATAGAAAACAATTGATTACACCTCCTTGTAATTGTAAATATATCTTAGATTATTTTTATTACGTTGTACGAACCAACATGTAATGTTACATAACTCTTTAAAAAAGCAAGTGAGGAATCCTCTTCAAGTAATATGATTGCATTGATCCTATAATTTTCTTAATCATTCAAATAAAATGCAATTCTCTTATGATTTTGGTAATGAATAGAACTCTATCTGATTATAATTAGATGCAAAAGCCAGTCCCTATAAATGACTCAACTTGATAAACAAGCTTGCATTGTCTATAAGAATTTTGCTACATATTTAATGAAATAAATTATATTCAATTATGCTTATGAGATTGTTAAAGTGATGTATTATGATTAAGAGAATGAATACATCTCTTGGTTAAATTGGTGTGAGGTTTTCTCAATAGTTGTAACATTGTACTCTTATTGCATTTTGTCTTAATGGTTAAGCTTGGGAAAATTAATGCAACACATAACTGTATGAATTGATTAGGGATTAGAAAAGTAACTTAAGTTGAAATGTTTAGTATTTTTTATATTCTATCCTTGTACAGAATGTAAATTTTATTTATAACTCTGTCGATTGTGATATATTGTGGAGCAAATTCTTACATGTCTTCCTCCATAGATGTTAGTCCTATTTGTACCTTGCAAAAATTCATATTTATTCTTGATACACTCCTTTTTATGTGTATATGTTACTAACCTTCTTAGGGATCATCCCTCATGTAAACAAGATCTTAAGACCTTATGGATTTGTAGTGGAAATCAGCTTGGGTTTACTCAACCTTGTCTTGATCGAATAATCTTTTGGAGTCAATCATGTGATATAATGTTTAACTCTGAAAGAAGTGGCCATAAGACGTAGGTGTTTTAAACTTATTAGAATTATCTTACACTTTTTATAGTTTCATTATCTTATTTTGTCCCTTCTATGGTAAACCTATTTACATCCTTGCCTACTTATTTAATTATGAAAGTAAATCCTTGTCTATTAGTCTTCCCCATCTATGTTAGTTGAGTGTATTATCTTTGAGAAAATTTGTTATTCCTATATTATGTTTAGTTAGATTAGATTCAAGATTTGATCCTTATTCCATTCTAGGATATGAAGGTAGTGAGAGGAAGATCCCTACAAAGGTTGCTAAATAGATCATGGTTTGACTAGTTAAGTGTTTTATTGCCTTTCTGGATCATTGATTTATCTTAATGTTCACCCCTTGACCCAGTTGGTCTTTCCTTAATAAGATAACAATGTAGATTATTCATTTTTTATTGATCATAAACAACTATGGATTGCTTTGATCTTGATTTTAACCTTTTAGAGATAATTCACATGAGATAACATGTAGTAAACTATTCTTGCCTAGACAACCTTGAGTTCTGTAAGCTTCGATTCAAATGGGTTTTGTCATTGGATGAACTCTCTATTTCCATTTAACATCTTGCTCAGCCATATGAATCCTTTTAATCCTTTTCTTGGTAAATAACTCTCCCTTGGTTGTTCGCTTATTATCCAAAGCCAATTTGAGTATTGGTTTAGGCACGATAGGATGTATCCCATCTTTTAAATTAGCCCCCTCCTAATGAAAGTTTTTGACCCATCTATGCAGATGAGCCATGACTTGATCTTAATAGTTAATGTAACACCTCAAAGTAAGATTTAACTCTAATTTACTTAGGAGACTCTTGTCATTTATCCTTTTTTACCATAGGCTGACCATGTGTATTGCTTGAAAAAGGCTTAGGCCTTTGTTATGAATTATTTCATCTTGGCATTATTGCCTCGAATGCAGGAATATATTTAGATTCACATCTGACTTTTAGTTATGTGTTTGACCTAGATTGAAACTTGGATGTTCCCTAAATTAGTTATATTGACTCAAAAAAAATTATGCAGTGTTTTTCTTGTACCTTCCTAGATTTTACTAGGTTTAGTTGATTATTCATGGCTCGCCATTATGGGCATTACAATGATGGCTTGTCCAACTTTCCTATGTGGGTGGGTTAAGAACTCAAATAGGCTATTAATCCATGATTTCCTACCCATGTGTATTAGATGTATCCTTAACATAAACTATACGATGTAATTATAACTATGTAGGATGGCCCTAGGGCCATTTAGAAACTCTTGAAATAAAAATTAGCCAAGGGGCCTCTTGAGCAATCAAGAACGTGGCTTAGGTACTATGTGGAAATACCAATCACTAAAGACAAAATAAGGCATCATTCTAGTGTGGCACATAGTTCAAATGGTGTTAAAATTATACAATGTAGAGAATGACATGGAGTTTTCCATTTCATATAAAATGAGCTGGTGTAAAATTGATCATGTTGAAATAATGTGCTTTGCACATGCCCCTAATTTTAATATATATTCATATGGATTCTAGATGGATTCATATCTATCTATGTTTGTGTATACATAAAACTAAAATGGGAGTGATGATGTTACACATGATGCCCCCAATTTGAGCATAGTTGGTATGATTTTGTGTAAAATTTAGCATAAACTGATCAAATCTAATAACCTATGTCTAAAATTGTGCAAATTTGGGTTATAACTATTATGTTATTATATCAAATCTAAATTTTCATATTTATAAGCTACTAGACAATAACATTTTACCTTGGATAGTAATTCACCACACTAGTGTCCTACTTTCAATGCTAATATCCTTATGTTTTTTCTATGCAAACTAAAACTTATATAAGTTTGACTATTTTTGATGTGTTTGCCTATTTCTATACTCTATATTATCATATTTACATCTCAAAATTGTACTCTAAGTTCACTTGTATGGCCTAATATTTATGACAAATAAATGTGAATTCCACCTCTTTTGAGGGGAGTTGTTATACATGTGCAATAATTTTCCTCAAAATAAAAGCTCTGCATGATGTATGTTAGATTGAGCATTTATGATATATGCATAATAAACCAATATAGTGTGTATAAATGACATCAGAATGTAAATTTGAGCATAAGTTGACAATATATGATGTATGCTAAGTCTATCATTCACAAAATTTTCAAGATAGATATAAAAATGTGAGTATGTATATGAATTGCACACTCTGAGAATAATTTGTGTAAACTACCTAGGGGGATAGGACATGATGTCCATCGAGGCACCCAAGGAGGAGGGGGAAATGCATGAGGGCACTCATGGAATCCAAAACTAGGTGTAAGTGTAACAACCAAGAGACAAGTGTCATGGCCATGATGTATACATGAAAGCGTACACATAACACACATGAGGAATGTAAAGTAGGCCATGGGGACACAATACAAGGGACATGCGTACATGTAACTAAATCTAAGAAAGCAATACATACAAGTACATGTTAAATTCCCACATATGTAAAAAAAAAAGTAAGGTTGGCTTAGATCCACATGGAATGACATGTAAAAATTTATGCATACATAATCAAGAAGGCACATACAAGGACATGGACACATGTCTAAAGTACACATGTAATGAAATGAATTGGAATAAATCCATAAAATAATGGCATATTCAAATGCCCTCAAATAGATTTAGAAACAAAGATACATAATCAAGTCTAAACTAGAAAATCTATAAATGAAACTATGCACGAACATGTATTATAAATCTATATAAAAGCAAAGATGTACATAAGCTGATTCTATAGTCGTTGTAGTTGGCAAAAAATTTGGGTAGTATGGGATGATCAATATAAAAATATAAACAATGCAAAATTTGTGATATAGAGTATAAAAAGATGTAACATGAAAAACTAGAATATGTTTCATATTATGCCCCAGTGGATGAATGTATCAATGATCAATCTGTGTATCTGTGTATGTGCCCCTAATGGGTAGATAGAAAAAATCTAGATCTATGTGCTAGACCTGAGTCCTATAAGAATCTTTAAACACTTGATAATAATAATTAAACCATGCATGTATGATAAAACTGACTAGACCAAGATAGCTAACATATGTAGTACCAAGATAGTATATAAATAATTAAACATGGATATGCAAATAATATAAATTTTTTGTTTTTGAGAAATATTTGAACATTTTTGTATTTTAAACATATGATATTGTTTTTTGTTTTCTCAGTGTATAAGCTATGTATAAGTAATCATGAAAATGAAACTATATACAAGGATCAAGGTAAGAGGAGAGGTACTACTAATCAATGAGTCTTTCAAGAGACTCATATCAATTTATCATGTCTTAAATAGAGGGATAATGATAATGTGTGCTATGGAATGAGGTATTTGGGATCTAATAATCAGATGCACTAAGTGATCTATAGTTTAAATTGACTATGGAGTAGGGCTATGAATCTGAGAAGTTGATTAAACTAGCCTATGAACTATAGGGCTCTAAATCTATGAATCTAGATGAACTAGCTTGTGAACTTCAAGGTTATCAAGGACCCATCTAGTAAAATAAATTATAACTAGAGTTGGTTCTCTATGCTATAACAATGATCTAAGTGGTGGTGGAGGGAGAAGCCCCCTATAATCCACAACATGTCTCTAACATAGGTTTTTGTCTAATAAAGGTATCCATGGGAGAATATGCATACATGGTAGTGTTGTAGGAGTAGACCTCACATACACTAGTGGCTCAACTGATATCAGATGTGTGCTAATAGACTCTATGTGTTGAATGGGAACTGATGTTTTCTATATGATTAGTTATGGAATAAGTAAAGGATACTCATATGAAAGGCCCTCAACTATAACCACCTAATTAACATGTATATATTTGAAACATCTATGTATATTGCATGTAATGGATCAAAATTGTTGTATCTAATAACTACCCAATAACATGTAAAATGGCACTAGGTACCATTATGAATCTAGTGGCCACATGTGTAGGACCAACCTACAATGGTGGTATTATCTCCTAGATGGAGTTATAAACATGGCCAATAAAACCATGAATTAATGTATCTATTTGAGAAATGTCCCACTCTGAATAACCCAAGTGATGTAGAAGTGTGATGCCCTGCTTATACTTATGTGAATGAGATTTGATTCATTGCTTATGCACTTTTTTGAGCTGATTTAAGAGCAAACTATAGACATTCATGTTATTAGGGTATTCAAAGGGCATAATTATAAAAATGTGATGTTATCTAGGTTGTCTAGACATCCTCAACACCTTATTGTGTTGAGATTTCCTACATACCAATACTCTAAGGAGAGATCAAGCCCGATGTAGTTCTATTGCCTAAGTGCTTAGTGCAAGTGCAAGTGAATGCTATTATGAGTGTTGACTTGTGTGCTTTAAATGAGGTTTAAGACTAGAAATCAGAGTATTCTAGGATTATGATGGCTATAATTGACTGTATGTAAAAGTAGGGAAAAATAGGGATTAATAAACTTGATTATGCACAACTTGTTGTAAGCTTGTTTTTGTATTTTGCATCTAATTTTTATTTAGTAGATAAATAGCTAAAAGTCATGTACTTATACTAATCTGGTGCTTATGTGGCATTTTAAATAGGTCTAGGATGACCCTAGGTATCTTACTAATTGAAAAGGTATCTATTGGGATTGAAATTTGATAAAGGACATTCACAACAAAAGTGGGACACTAGCATGGGGCACTAGTGTCTAAAATAAAAATGCTAGTGTACAAGTGGTAGAACCTGAGGCACTAAGGACTTGGATCCCTAAGGGAGGGTTTGAGACTATTTTGATATGTCTAGGGATGTGTAAAGCCCAAAAGAAATCTAGATAACTGTCGAAAAAGGCCCTAATATAGGTCTAGGCCTAAGCTAGAGATGGGTTGTCTCAAGTGACACTCATTTCACTCAAGTGGCATTTTATATGACTATATAAAAGCTCATGTTCACCATATCACTATGCCTAATTGCTTATCCTATACTCTAACCTTAACATTTTGATGACACAAATTGCCTATATCCTATAATATGAATAAAACCTGACTTCCATTTGGTAGAGATAGTTACATATCCTCAATAAATTTTTAACCTAAAATAAATTAGCATTCAGAGTAGGACACTAACATCAATGCTAGTGTCCCCAATCTAACACTAGTTTCCTACTTTCCAAAAAAATTGATTGAAAATATTTTTAAATGTATGGGTTAACCTATTTATGTTAATTAACCCTCTTTTAGGATAATTTAAAAAGGTGTGGTATAAATAAAAATAAAATTAATTCATTATACATCTATAAAATTCCAAGAAAGCAACTCTCAAGCTCATACTAAACTATTGAAAAATTATTTTTGCAACTAAGTTATACCACCCTATTCTCCTTATTTACAAAGTAATCATAGGATCAGTCTTTTTATAGGTCTAAATTATTCAAAGAGAAACCCATGATCAATACTTTTATAGTTAAAATATAGATCACAACATGCACCCGCATATAACATTTTACATAATTTTTCACAGAAAAGCCCACATAAGGGGGACTACATTAGTTTGAGACCCTCTTCAGAGTATATGGCTATTTAGGTAGTTATCATTGATATATAGATATTTGAGGTCATATTAAATTCAATTGATCCCACTAATACCTATTTGACAAGGTGGCATGCCCTAACTGGAGGACCTAAGGTTTGGATTAAAAGATAGATTCTAGGAACCTATGTGCATGATTTGAACTAACAAGCTATAAGGCGTTAGTGAATCCTAACATGCACAATTGACTATTCTAAAAAAGGATTTATATTTTAACCTATATAAAAGTGTTGAAATCAGGATAGAAACATCAATATTAGTGTCCCAGATAATAGAATCCAAATCTACCTTAATTTTTAGATTCTACCAAATTGAGGAGAATCACCATACTATCTTCTTCTACACCTATAATCTTTATATCTACCTAAGCATCATAGAATAAAATAAATATTATTTATCCTTCATATTATAACTTTTAAAATATTATTTGGCATTATAATTTTCTATATTTAGCATATACTCAAATTTAGTATGTTTATCATAATATTATAAATCTAAATTATTTAATTGGCCATATTTTAGAATAGCTTAATCCATAGTTGATTAAGCTATTCCCCCTAAACTTTAACCTATCAAAAAGGGTTTAAAAAATAACATATAATTGATTGAGCCATAAATTAGGTTAATAGGGCTCAATTTGTGCCAAATCATGTCTAATTTCATTAATTGACTAATTGGATCAATTCATGAAGGAATCAAAACTAGTTTAGTCCTAAATCTTGTCCTAATCTCATAGTTAGGTTGAAGGGGCTCAAATTGGTTTTAATTTCCTCCTTGATTCAATAAATTAGCTATTTGGTACATGCAATGATATAAGTAGTTTAAATTGAGCCCTATATCACATCCTATACAGTTAGAATTAGGTTTGAAAAGGACTAAATTATCCTAAATCACATCACTGATTTCACCAATTGAATAATTAGATCAATCTATAATAAAATTAGGGATAATTGATCCCATAATAATATCCTATAGTTATATTTGGGTTTAAGGGACTCAAATTGGCTCCAATTACCTTTGTGATTGAGGCAGTCAAGTTTTTAGTTCATTATGTGATGCAATTGGGGCTGATTAATGCTTGAATCACATCCCATACAATTGAAATTAGGTTTACATGGCTCATTTGGCCCAAATCATATCCTATAGTGAAATTAGGTTTGATGAGTTTAGATACTTTCCTTTATGATTGCATTTGTTTTAAAATTTGGGTCACTTAAGCCACAAATTACATCCTAATCAATTGAGCCATAAATTAGGTTAATGGGGATCAATTTAGCCCAAAACATGTATCTAATTTCACCAAATTAACTAATTAGATCAATTCACGATGGAATTTGACCTAATTTAGCTTGTAATCACGTCCTACTCTTTCAACTAGGTTGAAGGGGCTCAAAATGGCCTCAATTACCTCCCTAATTAAATAAATCAAATATTTGGTTCATTATGTGATGATAGTGGGGTAAATTAAGTTTCAAATCACATAATATATAATTGAAATTAGGTTCAAATGGCTCAACTTTTCCCAAATTATGTCACCGATCCAACTAATTGACTAATTGGATCAATCTATGATGAAATCAGAGCTAATTTAGCCTCAAATCACATTGTATTGTCATAATTAGGTTTAAAGGGCTTAAATTGATCATAATTGCCTCCATGATTTAACTTGTCAACTATTTCATTCATTATGTGATGACATTAGAGTTGATTAAGGCCAAACTACATCCTATATAGTCAAAAAAATTATCTCTCATTGAACCAAATGGTTCTTTGGTTTAGTCTCTAATGAAATTGGGGTTGATTGAGCCCCAAATCACATTCCATAGTCTTAGTTAGGTTGAAGGGGCTTAAACTATCAACATTTTCCTTTGTGATTGAACCAATTGACTATTAGTTTTATTTTGTTATGTGACATTGATGTCAATTGAGCCCCAAATTACATCATATATAGTCAAAATTAGGTTCACAGGGCTTAATTTCCCCCAGATTGCATTACTGATTATACCAATTAACTAATTGGCTCAAGAAATTAGAGTTAATTTATCCCAAAATTGCATCTTATTTTCAGAATTAGGTTCAAGTGGCTCAAATTATCCCTAATTACTTCCATCATTAAAATAATCAACTCTTTGGTTCATTCTATGATGAAATTAGGGATGGTTGAACCCCAAATCACATCCTGTATAGTCAAAATTAAGTTCATGGTCTTAAACTGACATAAATTGCATCATTATATTGATTGTGTCCTTTGCATGGCAGTCTATATATTTACACACACCATTTTTATGATAAAAAATATAAAATTAAAATAAATTGATAGGTCTACTTAAGGTTTACATCCCTCTAGGCATATAATTTAGCTTTACCGACAATCAATAGTTAAATATATGGATTGTGAAACATTGTATGTATATTTTTGTATGTTTTTAATGATAAAAAATTACATGAAGTAAATACATTGTATATTTTTAGTGATGAAAAATGAGAATAGATATAGATAAATGCATACATATGTGTTTGTGTGTGTGTGTGTGTGTGTGTGTGTGTGTGTGTGTGTGTGTGTGTGTGTGTGTGTGTGTGTGTGTGTGTGTGTGTGTGTGTGTGTGTGTGTGTGTGTGTGTGTGTGTGTGTGTGTGTGTGTGTGTGTGTGTGTGAATACATATGCATTATATCACATACAAGGGCATAACATGTAAACATACAAACTTCTGCTTTGTATAATTTGAAAAACACATCTTGAGGCTCGAGAATGTCTTGGATTCCCATGCCTAAGGCTTGTACCTATACACACAATAAAATGCATTTTTTTTAATAAAAATAACAAATCTAACTTTTGACATCATAAACACATTGAATTTCATCAATACATTTCCTAAAACATTACTATTATTTCAAGCACACTCTTTTTTCCAATATATGATTATTTTTCATTTTTTTTTACTATTTTAAAGTTTCCATCTATATTTATTTCTAGGTATGTATTTTAATTCACCTATATGCCAAAACTATACATGTTTATATTTGTTTCTACATACATACATATTTCATTCATCCAAATGTAACAAAGCTTATATGGTTGTAAATTAGGCCTAATTACACACACACACACACACACACACACACACACACACACACACACACACACACACACACACACACACACACACACATATACATACACATACATACATACATACATATACATATACACAAACATACATACATACATATCCACACACACACACACACACACACACACACACACACACACACACACACACACACACACACACACACACACAAATATTCATTTTTTAAGGTAGTTAGGAGGAGGGAGAGGACACAATTGTCTATCCATTTTTTTCAATTTTCAAGTTCTATTTACTTGTAAAATTAATTTAAAAAAATAAATGTTCATTAATTTTTTTAAACAAATGTAGGTTTTAAATTATATTATCTTATCTACTTTTTTATTAAAAGGTTTCGAACAATACTAAACAACACTAAAAAAAAAGAGGATGCATGACCGACTATCTACTTATGGTCTATGTTTTTGAAAAAATAGGAGTTCCTCTTTTAATTTCAGCTATTTTACCTACTTATACTTAACTATTTTAGATTAAAAAAAATTAATTTAGAAACTAGATTCAAAATCATACAATTCATGTTCTTATACCATCTTCAAGTTTTGAATATAGTCATTTCAAATAATCTATAAAAATTAATATTTCTTTATTTTTTTTAAAGAAAAATGTCCACATTAAACCCTTTTTGACCCCTCAATTTTATACACTTACCCTAAAATATAAAAAGGTTTACAAACCCAAATATAATTAAAGATAAAACATTATAAACTTATCTCAAATGAATTTAACTTCAAAATCCAAACTTCTTTAGAGAGATTTCAGAGAGGAAGACAATTTGTGAAGAAGAATTTTGAAGAAAAAGTGCCTTAACTCCCTTAACCAAAAATAACTCTTTTATTTGGATCTTTTAATTATAAATTCAAACATTTGGAACCTCCTATATAAATTTATGATTTTTATAACACAATATCTTTTTTTGTGAGGTTAAGAATGGTAAGTTGGCTACTTTTTGGAAAGAGAATTTGACCCCTTTTAATGCCCTTCTTTGCCACCTTTTTTTGGGAGCCTTGGAATATTTATTTTGTAGAAGCTATGGAATGTAAGTAGAATTGATTGGAACTATGAAAAAATATAGATATAAACAATATGTTCATATCCCTTTTATAAATTATCAATTATCATCGACGGGATGTTATATCTAATAACACTAATATTGCCAGTCACTAGCCATCTGAGCCATCTCCAACAACTACAACCAATTTAATACACCCTTTGAGAATTAAAATTGGATGGGGTTGAATACGATGAAACCTCTTAACCAATCCAACCACATCTCACTGACACTCAACTAATATAATTACGCTATGAAATAATTTTCTATTAAAAGTGGATATCTTAAATTGTCTATTAGTTGATGGAGTTTCACAATTTATTAAAAGGTATGCATATGAAACTAAATGGTATTATAATATTTTTAAATAAAATTAAGGTCCTTTAAAATCCTAATGTTTTGGTGAAAAATTTCAACCTAAGGAGTTAAATTATTATATGAAAGAATTTTTTTCACCCCTTAATTGACTTTGCACTTTAGCTTCCTAATAGGGGATATGCCAAGTGTTCTAGATAGTGTGGTGACCTGGTTAATGTTGAAAGATTAAAAATCCTTATTCTAAAGTGGGAAGTGCTAAGGGACTCAGTGTTGGAAGGTATGAAAGTCACTTTATCCAATAATAATTTAGGGTTTTCTTATTATTTATGTGCACTACTACATGAAGTGTAAGTGTTATTCGCATTAAAAATTGAGTTAATTTTACATATTTTTACAATTATTTTTTTGATCAATTAAAATTATGATAAAGTAGAAAAAATGTCACATAAAAAGTGATACAAGTTTTAAGGGAATTAGTGTTAGAAAACCAAATGAATAATTTTTTTAATTAAATATAATCTTAAAACTAGTTCATCATGACATATAATTTATTTAAGTTAACTTGATTTTTTACATTCTATTTTTCATGCAGATTAGTTATATGTATAGTTTAGTGATAGAAGATATTTTAACAGGATTCAAAATGCACTAATGGAGTTGGTTATCTATTTTTTAATTTATTTTTTATTACATTTATAATTTATTTATTTAACAAGTGTTCTAAAATTTATCTAAAAAATGTTTTTGGATGGTATAAATGTTATACAAATGTGAGTTGTCTAAAAGTTATGTAAATTTAAAAAAATTAATTGTTTTAATTTTTCAAAAAAAAATGACACAAATTCCTTAAAATTTTACCACTAAATATATTTTAAAAAATAAATTTTAGACACAAATTTGACCCTATTTAAAGAGTTAATAATATTTTATGTCATAATGGTTCGTATAAAATAAAATAACCTTGTTGAATTATGGGTTTTAAAACTTGTGGGACTCTTAAAAAATTCATATCGATAGATGTTATGCTCAAATAATTCTATAAGAAAATCTGTATAAGATTCTCTAGATAATTGTTTGTTTGTCTTATTGGTAACCTTATATTGTTTGTTTGTGTTGTTGGCTCAGTTTATCCTTTTTTTTTTGTTTTATTTTCAATATCAATTTTGGCTCAACTACCATTGGTTTTTGTTATTTTTAGTTTTATGGTGTTATAGTGGTTGTTTACAAATTTATAATCACTTGACACGTGTGCAAATGGTTTTTTTTTTGGTACGATTGAGAGCTCATTAATCATATTTTAGTATATTTAAACAATATTAAATAAATGCCAAGAGTCCATTTTTATGTGTCTAAAATAAATAGTTTTTAAATTAAAAATATGTGACATATATAACAATCACAATTTAAGTATGTTTTTGAGTTAATATTTTGAATTCATGGTCAATGTTAATTTTAATATATAATATGCTACGACATCAATCTAGGAAATTCTATTAAGAATAAATTAGAATATAATAATTTATTTATTTATTGGATTCTGATCATTATAATAATAAACTAAGAAAATAATATTTATAAGAATTGTACTACTAATTACATCTACATAAGGTGGATGATCAGATTATTAGATAAATACAAATATACATAAAAAGTATATTGATTTTAATCTATCCTTACAAAAAATATTCAAGAAAAAAACTCACAAATAGTGGGATAGAGAGGATAACTAAGCTAAGTTAATAAAAAAGAATTACATTTTTATTATTAATTCACTCAATGGTGGATTAAGCACTTAGGCTAGTACTAACATCACCCCCCTCCCCACTCCTCCACACACCTTAATTTATCATAGTTTCAAGTGAATAGGAGAGAAATTATTTGAATGCCTCAAATTTGTCCCATGCAAGTGCCTTAGTAAAAAAAATTGCATGTTATTGATCTATTCATCAATATTGGAGCTAGATGTTATTATTTTGAACATGTTCATGAATAAAATATAATTGCACCTCAATGTTTTTGGTAAATTCATGAAATACAGGATTGTGAACAAGTTTCACTACTCTTTTATCATCTACATAGAGGATTGTTGGATCATTTTGTGGTATTCCAAATACTTCAAGTATATGTTTGAGCCAAATTGAGTCATAGACAATTCATCCTATTACATGATATTTTGATTCTGTAGAGGACCTTGAAATATAATTTTGTTTCTTGATACCCCATTATATTGGTCTAGATATTTAAAATAATGTAAATTCTAAAGTGGATTTCCTATCGTCAATGTTCCAAACATGATCTGAATCCAAATATCTTATCAAGAAGAAGTTATCATTTTTCATATATTCTAGACCAAAATCTATGGTTCCTTTGATGTATCTTAATATTTTATTTATTTATTTAAAGTGGAAAACTTTAGGCTCTTGCATGAACCCTGAGAGATAACTAACAACATAGCTGATGTCTACCCTGGTATATGTCAAGTAAATGAGACTCTATATCAAATACTAATATAGAGTTGCATTTACTTGTAATGATGGATTTACTCAAGACAATTAAATTATTAGCCCTATAGGTGTGGAAATTTGATTAAAATACATCATACAGAACTTATCAAGTGTTTCCTTTACATACTTTAGCTGAGACACAAAGATTTGATTTTATCTCATCCAAAATTCCAAACCAAGACAATAACATAGAACCCTGATATTTGTCATGTCGAATGATCGATTTAGATATTTATTTATGGAATCAATCATCTTCACTAAATTATTAATGATGACTATATCATATAAATATACTAAAAATATCACCATCTCCCCCTCTTGTTTGAGATAGAGATTTAGATCATATGGACTCCTTTTGAATCCATAGTTCATGAGATACTCATCAATTTTGATATACCATGCTCAAGGAGCCTATTTGAGACCATACAATGATTTGAATAGTATGCATACTTTGTCTTATTTTCATAGTATGAAAAAACCTTATAATTGAGTCATGTAGACTTTAACCTATAAGTCTCCTCTAAGAAAGACACTTTTTACTTCCATTTGATGGACTATCGAACCAAACTATGCAAATAGAGAAAAAATCATCCTAATATTTTTTATCTTAGCTATGGTCTCCTTATAGTTAATGGATCTTATTTTAGCATACCCATTTACAACCAACCTTGCCTTTTTCTTGTCTAGACTACCATCTACTTTTTACTTTGACTTGAAAATCCATTTTCATCAAATTAGATTCTTCCCTAGTGGAAGGTCTATAAATTGCCACGTTTGATTCTTCATCAGTGACTTCTATTATACATTCATGACATATAAGGTTTTGATTATAGGTATTATTTAATTGTAGAGGGATTAATATATTCAACAACTATACTCATTAAGGCCATATTGACCTCTTCTTGAGCCATACTATGTGTCCTTAGTCTAGTGGTACATGTGTTTAGAACAACATCTAGTTTATCATCTTGTAGTGTACTTATATACCATTTAGGAATAAGTTGAGTGGTTCATATGGGTGGTGGTGATGCACCATTATTCTCATAATCATTTTCTTCATCTGAGAGATAACCATCTTATGATTTATACATGGGACTATTTTGTTCATTAGGTGAGCTTTAGAAGGAGCCTTTATTTCTTTTTTTGCAAAAAACTCAACATTCTCAATAGTGTATATTTTTCTAGTTTTTGGATCCATTAGTCTATAATCAAGTGATTATTCAATGTATCCTAAGTATATATACTTATCTAATTTCATATCAAGTTTATTTCTCTAATCTTTGGGAATGTGCATACTTACTTTACATCCAAAAACTCTAAGATGTTCAATAGATGGATTTTGTCCTAATCATGATCCCTATTGTGTTGCCTCATCAAGAGCTAAAATGGGAAATATATTGAGTAAATATACTCCATTTTTTACTGCTCCTTCCCAAAATTCCTTTGTCAAGCCTGGATCATTTAACATACATCACACCATTTCCATGATAATATGATTTCTCCATTTAATAACATCATTTTTTTGTGGTGTGTGTGGAAGTGCCACTTTATGATGAATGTTGTTTTATTATAAAAAATATTTACACTTATTTATAATGTATTCCTCCTCTTACATCCTCTCCCCACCCCTATCTGAGTAGGGGGTTTTAATTTTCTAACCAATCTTTGTTTCTACAATAATTTTGAATGTTTTGAAAGTTTCAAAGGCTTGACTCCTAGTTTTGAGATAGTATACCCACATTTTCCTTGATAAATAATCAACAAAGAGAATGAAGTATTTAAACCCAAAATGAATAGGTTTCATGGGTTCACATTGATTGGTATTCACCATATCATGTTTTGCATGGGATCTAAATGCATTTTTTTTTTGAAATAGATCTCTATGTTATTTTTTTACTGAGCAATTTTGACATTTATTTGCACTCTTTTTGAGAGATGGAAATCCTCTTACCATGTCAAAATTGTAGTGTGTCAATATATCTAAAACTAATGTGACTAATTTTTTGGTGCCATAATTGTGTTGAGTCTATATCATTTATAACAAATTCTTGATTATTTTTCTGAACAAATTCAAGTCAAAATATACAACCCACATTAGAGGCTCATGAAATAATTTTTGAGTTTTTAGATTTATCTTAAATAAAACATATTTTTATTCCACATTTAAAATCAAAATCAATCTTCAGATTGTGGTCCAATAGTCAACTGACTAATAATAGATTCTTGGTTAAATTAGGGACATATAATACTTCTATGAATTTAAAAGTTTGTGTTCCTAGAGGTAATGCAATTTTTCCAATCCCTTGTACACTATATGAGGTATAATCACCGAAAGAAACATGATTTTTTTGGGGTGTATCCTTTTTAAAGTGAAGAACCAATATCTATGTCTAGTCATGTGTCAGGTGGCACTTGAATCAACACACCATATATCACTTTGTGACATTGATTCCTCATGGAATTCATCAAAATACATGAATTTTGCATATTTAGAGTTGTCTTCCTGATCAAAAATGTTACCTTGTTGCTTTATTTTCTTTCACCAACTTCCCTTTTTATGTCCTTATGGTTTAATTTGATTTATTAGGGACAATTTTTGGTTATTGGGATTTTGGCCACTATATTATCCTTTATGGAATGTATTATACAAAAAATATTTTTGTTCATGTCCCTTAAAAACACAATTGAGATAATATTTATGAGATTTATTCCCTGGTTAACTCTATCGATTATTCTATTTTGGTGATTTATTAAAAGACTTGATGGGTTTCTTCCCTTTCTATTGATGAGAAGAAAGAACATGTTCTTTATCTTCCTCTTCAACATTTATTAACTCTTCTTATTCCAACATGTTGATGATTTTTTCAAAACTTAGTTTTTGTTCTATGACATTCAAGGTAGTCATGAAGATTTTATATGAGGGTGGTAGTGCTCTCGAAGTGATTGGTACAAGAGAGTCATATGTTACCATTTATCCTCTAAGGCTTTGATCGATGCTTTTAGGGTTTAAATAGGTCTTAAAAAGTCTTATACTTTTTTACTTGATTTCAAGTTTAGATAAATAAGTTAACTTTGTAGGTTTAGAATTGTGCTTTCATTTTTTACCTCCTACACAATTTATAGCTTATTCTAAACTTATTAGTTATTTTAGACTCCTAGATATGTGGTTTCATCTCATTTTATACCTCAAAAATTATGATAAATTTATAATTTTGGTTTGATCTATCATACTTTAACTACTGATCAATGGTAGTGGCATGTTAGTGTATGTGACACTAAAAACAAACCAAATTTCCTCATATTCTAGTTATGCTTTTATTTTTGTTTTCAAAGCAGAATAATCAAGGCATTTGATTATTTAAGAATTTGAAAAAAATAGAGTTTTTGAAACTATGATTAATATTATGAATAATGGAAAGGTTCCTTATCACTCCAGGTATAAAGGTTTTCCTTTCTATATACAGACCCTTTTGATATACCCATTGTTACATGGAAGAAGCTCATCATTTATATATATCTGACAATATATGAAGGCGGTGATAATGTATGTAAAATATAATAGTATTTGTTACCTATCCATTATTGAAAGAGGTTTGTCCAATCACTAGCACCTACTTAGGTGGAATTTTACATACATGGGCATAACTTTCCTATATATTTGGAATTTCCACCTCTAGGATTAATGCCTTTGAATTGGGTCAAACCAGAAATAGAAGGATGTAAAATGAGTACAAGTGTCATTATTTATCCTTGATGATTTATAGGGATGATGTCCAGATGTCATTATTATAAACATATTAGGTTATGTATGTTGTATCTCAATGCATGATGACATTACCTATAAACATGAGCTAGAGGTATCATTTCCATCGAACACTATGATTATGTTTAAAAATCATGTTTTTGTGTAATATAATATTAATTTTTTACTTCTATTATTTTTTCATATGATATTTACATAATATAGAAAAATAATTCCACCCCCTTCCATAAAAATTAAAAGTTTTACAATTTTTTTTTGTTTTTGGACTCTTTGGCCTCTTTTCAGTAATTTTTTTCTCCCTTAAAGAAAGGTTTTTAATCAAGAAATATGAAATTTTCCTCTAAATATAGCTATTTACAACTAAGTTGAGCTAAAATATCCATGTGTAATAATGCTACTAAAAAATATCCTAAATGGAGGTTGGGGTGAGATTTGAAACCCTAACCTCTTATTTTACTAAAATTTCCTTTTCTAAGTGGGATATAGGGAGTAGCTATGTATCGAAGGAAAAAAATATATTTAAGGTTTAAAAATTGGAAAAACTTAAAAAAAATGTAAATACCTCCTCTTATACACCACTTTTGGATATTTGGTTATTTGTTTGTAGAGATAAGTCTAATGGAGGTTGTTTGAGGAGGGGAGAATCAACCAAGATGAGGATAGGATAGGAAATAATCATTACAATATCCATTCCATAGAATTTGGATAGTTTAATACACCTCAATTATGGTTAGGCATGTTTTTTTGATTGTGGCATTATGAATTCGTGTTACCTTACACCATCCCATGATACAAGTTGTGTTCAAAACTAGAATGAACATTGAGGTGTATAATCTCACATAAAATGGTTGGAAGGGTTGTGTTGAAATGCCATGGAATTAGACTAAGAGGAGGCTTTAAATGTAGCTAATTTTATGGTCTTTTAGGTCAATGGCTTTCCCTTCAGCTCGTAAAAATGTCAATGTATATTGATAGGGAAAATAAAGGCCAAGATTGGTTTGCCCAAATGTTGAATAAAATAAAAATGCCATGACAACTACAAAAATGTATTTATGAAAGCTTCAAAATGCCAAAATGAATATGTGCAACACCAAGTGATGATTCATGTGGTTGAATTCATAATATAGGTTTTCAATAGTTTAATCAATAATAATATGCTATCAGTTTGATCTCAAAGGTACACATCTAAATGGATTTATGTTACCACCAAACTTCTAAAATAATAATGTGGGTTTGGATGTAGGGGTAGGGGATGTGAATATGCAAGGGAAAATTATGAATTTTCTCTTGTTTATGGTTTTATCTAAGACTTCCTAATCTCTCATGAATATTCCTACACTCATTTTCATAGGTTCAGATATCCTTTGGCTTTGATACCCGATATTAAGAATAAATCATAATACAATAATTTATTAATTGAATTTTGATAATTACAATAATAAACTAATACAAAAATTCTTGTAAGAATTATATTTCTTATCACATCCATATAAGGTGGATGATTAGATTATTGAATAAAGACAAATATGCATACAAATTATATTGATTCTAATCTACTCCTACGAGAAACATCCAAGAAAAACAACCCAAAAATAATGGATAAAGAGGAAAACTAAGCTAAGATAATAATAAAAGAATTACATTTTTATTTTTAATCTACTCTATGGTGAATTAAGCACATAAGACAGTCCTAAAAAATTCTATCTCAAATCATATTTTTGAATTGACAAATTTTTTTAATATAAATATTGCTATATAAACTTTATTCCTTAAAATTTATTATTAATGTATTACTAATTATATAGCCACAATTAATTAACATAATATTAATTTGATGATAAATTCCCTCAAAAGGATATGCTACTATAATAAATATATTGTAAATTATAAACATCACATGGATAACAACCATAAACTAAAGAGGGCTTAAAATGCATACCACTAATGTTGACATTGAATTTATAATCAAAGGTGAATAAAACTTGTACATGGCTATGTATATGTAATTATATTGTAATGCTCAATTGTGTATATTCCCAATATTAAGCTCTTAAGCTTTAAATTGTAAGGACTTTGAGATGAAGAGCTTTGACATCCCATCTTAAGAACATGAAACTTGATGTCAAAAAACTAAAATTAATTTTGAGAGTTCAGTGAAAACATTTTTTATTTGATAAGGTAAATAGATTTAATTTTAGAGGGATCCAACAACTACAATATAAAAAGTTTATATCCAAGATCAAAAAACAAGCCTATAACAGCCATAGTGTAGAGAAGGTCTTCAGCGTAGTAATGAAAAACAAAAAATAGCAAGAAGTATTTGAAAATACATGAAACAATAATACTAAATAGAAGGAGAAATATCCTCAGAACTAGACTTGACATGAGTAGCCCTCTATTCTGATTCTTTGCTTGATTCCTTCAGTAGTTCCCTAAAAATTCTATTCCTTATGCATTTAAAAAGGCCTTCAATAAAATTCTATATAAAAACATTATAAAGGAATATATTTAAGTTAAAATAAATGATAGATATACTGACATAATTACATATATGTAATATTTGTTTTAAAATAAATTTATAAAAAAATTATATTCTAAAAATACAAAATTAATAATAGTTAGTATTAAATCAAGATGCCATTAAATTTGAAACATGAAATGTAAAAACATAATAAACGACCAACCTAACAAAATAAATAACTTTATATAGAATAAAAAATAAAGAAAATGGAAGATAATCAAAAAGAACAAATAGGAAAAAATTCAAACTAACATGAAATTTAAAAAACACAACGAAAATATTATACAAAAGGCCTACTTAGTTGAGAATCATATTTTATTAAATATTCATGTTTAGGTGTGCATTATTTAATGGATATATGAACATGTTTGGGTTAAAAGTCATGATTTCCTAAAGTTTAACTTAAATAAAGTTCATCACATAGTTATCAGCTCACCTCTTATCTCATAGTATATTTTGGTACTATCATTTGTTCTATGCTTATCATTCTTATGTGATTTATTTATTAAATGCATGATATTATGCAATATGAAATAGAGTAAATAACTTATTTTATGGCTAAATAGATTCATATTGTGTACTATAAATAATAATGTTTTTAAGTATGAATGGATAAATTTAGTGAACTAAGATAAAGGTTTTGAAGTATCACAGAAGAAATTTAGTGAATTAAGATAAACATAAGGCATTCAAATATGGTTTGGAGGAAGATTTTAATATTCAATTTTGAGGCTAAATCTTTTATATTTATTTAAGTTAGTCATAAATTAGGTCATTAAGATTTGGGGGGGGCGGGGGGGGCGGGGGAATTGAGGATCCAATTTTTCATGGTTTAAGAGTAATTATATATTTTTAATTGTCCTTAAAAAATTAAATTTTAAGAGTTATAAAAAAATAAAAATGTTTGTAGATTTATAAAATTTATAAAAGTTCATTATGAAGTGTAGTTTTGCTCTTTTTTCTTATTTTTTCATTTAATTCTTCATATATTTTATCATAAATGTTTTTCTATTTCCTTAAGAATTAAAATTGAAATTGAAAATATTTGGTATATATGGAATGTGCCTAGTTTTTAAAAACAAACTAGTCGAGCCATATTTTGTGGCTATGTTTACTAGAAGAGAAACATGTTTTCAATCCCCTGTGGGATGTGCAAAGTTTAAACTGATAGAGTGTTGTATGTAGGGGTACTTGAGTAATGTAAAAGCTTTTTATCTTATTTTGGATTTAGTGGTCTAAACAAGATAAGACTTGAGACTAATTCAGATTGTATAATCTATATCCAAATTAAGAAATTTTAAATATATTTAGTATAGTAACTAGATTTATTTCACTTGCTATAAATATAAATGGCCAAGAGGATAGGGTAATTACTTGTTTGAGTTTCTTTTGGTCTTTGATAATGTACAATCATCAAAAGAGTTTTGGAGTGGGTATGCAGTCGTTTGGATAAAAAAGTGACTATCAAAACCTATTAGAATGGATTCAAAAATGTTTGAACACCTATGGTAGCTAGAGCCATCTAATTTTTGTTGGATTTCTTCCTTTGTGAAGTGTCAGATTACTCTATTAAAGATAATTATACCTACTTATATATAGAATTATATGAAATTTCAAAAGTTTAGTCTTATGTGCAAGTTCAAATTCATCTTCCTTTACCTTGAAACCTATATCCACTTTTGACACTTCACCTATAAAAATAGGGTTATAAATGATGGGTTAAAGTGACCTTAAACACTCATGTTAAGTGGCTAAGCGTTGAATACATTATAATACTCCTAAGAGAGCTCAAACTATGTGTAGTTCTCCCATCTAACTATGTATTCAACATGTAATATAATAATATGCAATACAATCTTATGTGTTTTTATGATATGTAACAACCTATGATTTTGACCTTGTAATAGTATTCAAACTTGTCTTGATGGTTGTTCCTTTTAGGGTTTGTATATTTATAATGTTTATCTTTTGACCCTTCTTGCATTGAGGTTGTTCACTATCCCCTAAATTGATGGCATGTACAGGGGTTAATGGCTAAAGATCTGAGTATTTAACATTTTTCATATATTTTTATCTTAAAATTTCACAAGATTAACATGAATGTTCTCTTACCTATGGGGAATTTAATTTTAGTATACATGTAACATGTTTAGTTTTGATTAATATTCTAAATGCATGTTTCATGTACTAAGAGGAAATTTAAAATATATTGGTTCTAAAATTTATTAACTTTAAATTATATTATAATAGTTTAGATTAAGATAAGCCCACATTAACTAGTATGGGAACCAACTTGGGACACATCTAGAAGCTTGGGTCTCTAAAAAGATATAGCAAAAAAATAAAGAGCATTTTAGCCCAAAAAAAAAAATAATACCCCAAAAAAATAAGTGAGCAATAGAGAAAAGAAAATAAACAAAAATATCAAATAGTACTTAATAAATTTAGATTAAAAAAACCCTAGGGGCATAACAAGGACTTTTACTGGATTTTTCTCAAGTCTTAGACTCGAGACCTTCATTGGAAATAGATTTCAAATCTTCAATATTTAGGGGGGGAATAAATCTTTTAGGTGTCCTAAGGTGAGACATCGAAATATCCAACCCTCCACCTGAGAGAACCAAAACATGTGGATCAACAAAATCACCCTTATTTCTATGGGTAGGGGTCACTGAGGCTAAGATTCAACCCTCCTAGCCTTGTAAACTAGCTTTAGGAAATAGGGATCAATGGATCTCTTTAACCTCCTTTTGTATTGTTCTTATCTCCATGGCTTTGGTCCTTAGGCTCATTTCAATTGAGCGTAATCTAGTTTTGGGAGAACTGACTTCATGTTGGGCAGACTTATTTAGGTTGGGGTCCTCTTGTAAGCCCCTCTCAAGAACATAAATAGTTGGGTTATGGGCCTTAGGGGAACCTGAGTATGAGAGGATGAAAATGGTATTATACTTCTTTAGAGACTCAGTCAAGTCAATATTTATCTCTTCCAAAGCCTTCAGTTCCATAATTATTTTTTTCTTGGGCCTACAAACTTTGGCCTCCCACCTCATAATGATATTCGTAAATGCCCCTTTTGTTCTTTTCTTCCCTTTTATCCCCTCCACCCATGAAACAAGAGACAAAAATAGTTTTTACTCCTTTTTGGAGGGGTAAACTTGAATAAAATAAAAATGAGAGATTGGTGCCCAAACAAAACTTTATTATTCCTTTTAAAATCCTTCATAGAATCCTCTAGAGAACAAAGTAGATAGAATGGGAGATGAACATATAAATGCCTTTGAAGTGATTCAATAAAATAAATTAATAAGACCTTACCAAAATAAACTTGGAATCCAAGGTGATATGCAACATCACCTACCTAAAAAATTATGGCCAAACCTCAGGGAGATCCATCCTTCTAAAATTCTTGGTTATCTTTGTTGATTTCTCTTCAGAGTTAAAGAAGTTTGAAACCCATTCATATTTCATGGTTTTGTCTTTATAATACTTTAGGTCCTACAAAATTACTCTAGTGGCTTCAACAATGGATTCTTCAAACACCTCAATTATCATGCCCTTCATAACTATGATCCTCTCCTTCCAAGACTTAACAAATTCCTTATCCAAATTGGAGTCACGGCTGATAATTATTATCATAAACTAAGTAAGACCTCCCTTCTCCATAATTTACCAAACTATGGGCTTAATATTATTTATAGTTGAATAAGACATTGGATCTACCCTACCAATTACCAATTTGGGCACATCGCCCTCAAGATAATCATGCTATGAAACCATCTCCTTTTCTTTTTTCTTTAGTGATTCCTACAACAAATCCATAGATTCAAAATAGGCAAGTCTATGTTTTTTAGCAAGATTAGTTAAGAAATAGACTCTTTGTTAAGAAGAGTAATGCTAAGTGAAACTCATAAGACATAGAAGGAGTGAAAGTAATAAGTGCTCATTAATGTAGATAATGATGACACAATAAGCCTTGGAAATGATGATCCAAAGGGAAAAATATATAAATATAAGGGAGATGATGACACAAATAAAAAGTGAAAGCCTCATCATGAATAGACATGGGGGATGAGGTGGCAGAGTGATTGCCATGAGGGAAACAGATGATGGCAGGGGTAGGAAAATCTAGTTGAAAAAAAACAAATCTAGACCACCTGTAGAAAATAACCATCATACACCCAAACTAGAGAGGAAACAATAATGAGCCTAAGAAGAATGGTCACAAATAAAACCTGGCCACCAAAAAAATTAATTTGAAAAAATGAATAGAAAGTTGAGGGAAAGGAAAGATCATGATCCAGATTGTAAAATCCACCTGAAACTCAAAAGACAAAAAATAAGCAAAAAACTAAAGTTTGGGAAACAAAGACCCAATCAAAAAATAACCCAAAAGGCCTCAAAGAAACCTTTAAAAATAACTAATAGTGTTTCCCTCGAGAGGGTGCTTTGTATACCATTAGTAATTCCCTCTTCAATTTCCAATTCCTATTTTCTATGGGATGATGGTCTTCCCCATTTCTTAACGTTTCCATAATTGATCTCTCATTTTCAATGATTTAGCTTTTTTATGATGGAACTAGGAACTTGAATCTGTAGAATAGTGCCCCCATTCATATTTTCCATTAGACCTTATTCATTTAGGAGTTGAAAACCTATGAAGGGATTTTTGGTATGATATTTTATACAAAAGTAATTATTTGAGAGAAAAGAATAGGTTTGCATTCTCCTTAGGAGAGGGGTTAGATTCTGGAATAGTATATCTTCCAAAGCTATAGTTTTGACCCACCAATGAGGGATGATTTTAGTTATTAGTCATAAAATTGTGACTCAAAGGACTTAGATAGATAGACATGAACTCTGAATTTGGATTTATATCCAAAGTAGCAAGGATATTAGGGATTTTAGCTTAAATAAAATCTACAATAATCCCTCTTAGGTCACCAGATAAATCATTTAAAGGATTTAGATCAATCTTATTCAATTGGTTTGAAGGGGCTTTTGAATCCCTTCAAAGTCTGAATCCTTATAGTCCTCACTTCCCTTAACATGATGTAGCTTCCTTAGAATCATAGGGTCCCTCTTATCATTAATGGAAGCCATAGAAATAGGGAAGGGAACTTCAAGGATATGAAGACAATAACACAAATTAAAAATTCCTAATAAACCATCAATTTTGAAGCTTTATCTCCACACACTACACTTATTTATAATTAGGATGGATTTTAGAAAAGGTTTAGTATGAGAAATCAAAACCTTCACCCTAGCTTCCAATAGTCTTCTCCTACCATGAGTGTCTAGGTCAATCAGTAAAGGAACCCTGAGAGTCTAAACAGTGTTGATGATAACATCTTCATGCTAGAAATGCAATGGGAGTTATGGAATGGAAATCCACATTGGAAAGTCCTAACAGTAGCCCAAATTATAAGAAATCCCTAGATTTCATTTACAAAGGGAGATTTTTTTCCCATAAATATTAGACCATCCTGGAGTGTTTTACACAAATATTCCTTATAGAAAAAGGAGATAAAAAAGTAATCCTTGGCCAAAGGAACAATATCTATGGGTTGCCTAGGCCTCCAATTCTTATCTATCCAAATCTTAAACCAATCGTGCTTGGGTAAAACCTATGACATTTAGCCAAAATAGATAAGTCCCATTGTTCCTCTATTTTATCCACCATAGAATCTAGAATTGATAAAAAAATGCCATCATCTAAAACTAAAGGTAATAACATGTTCCTGTTGATCATTGAAATTCCCAAACATGGGTGGTTGTTGTTGTTGTTGTTATTATTATTATTATTATTATTATTATTATTATTATTATTATTATTATTATTATTATTATTATTATTATTATTATTATTAACTTTCTTTATATATTGGATTCAAGAACTATTTTCTTAAATGTTATTGTCCATCAATAACTAAATTAAATTAAATTACAATATTTCAACTTGAATGACTTAAGCGAGTCTCCACTTAAAGAGTTTTATACATTACTATTATTGTTTACATATTTCAAGTTTACATACATGCATATAATTTTTTAATTTTTAATTTATAAAATACAATGAGAGAACTAATTTTTAAAAAAATAATAATTAAAAACATTATTTTTTATAATGATAATAATAAATATGTACATGTGAAATG
Source organism: Torreya grandis (assembly GCA_037957365.1). Taxonomy (NCBI): domain Eukaryota; kingdom Viridiplantae; phylum Streptophyta; class Pinopsida; order Cupressales; family Taxaceae; genus Torreya; species Torreya grandis. The sequence goes on along the minus strand of JARHVA010001600.1, from coordinate 2,245,454 downwards.
ATCATGATCATGACCTAGCCCCGACTATTAATTTCCTAAGAACTTACAAATAATATGAGTTAAAGGATTTTTTAAGTTAATCTCAATTTTTTAAGTTTCATGAAAATTATGGAAGTAACATTTGGATCAAAACCAAAAAAATTAAAAATAAATATTTATTTGATAATAATTGGACATTTTAAAACTTATAAAAAATTGACATCTTACCATCCCATCACATGGGACAACCTTTTACAAGTATTTACTATTGAAATGTTTTATAATTATAACTAATAAAAAATATTAAATTATAAAGGGTTACACAATAAGGTATTTGGTAGGTATTCACAACTCAAACTCTTTGTGGGAGGAAGAAACCAGTTCAAAATAAAAAATAATGTTAGCGAAGTATGATAAACAAATTAATAACCCTTAAAGCTCCCTTATTGGTAGAAAAAAAACCAATCAAGTGAAATAAATTCCTTCACAACTCCCTTATTTTATAATAAAAATTGTGTAAGTGAAATAAAAATACTAAAAAAAACCTACCTAAAACCTAAGGACAAACCCTAGAGCAATGGTGTTTGTAAGGAGGAACAATAACAAAGAAATGAAAACATATCCCAACAAATAATTATCATCAGAAAATGATACCATAGAAGAAAATTGATAGAGCTAAGATCTATTATTTCCATTAATACCATAGAAGCTAAACCTATCACTAATTCTACAGCCATTGAAATTGAGACAAATCCATGATAAAAAATGAATGGTTACAACATCACTAGGAGATAAAACCTACCAAAATGCAGCCACTGCCACCACCAATGAATAGGGATAGAGTGGTCAACAGGGCCATGAATTGGACTAAAAACTTTCATAGGACATAAAACCATCTACATATAATTCCAAAGGATCTATGCAAGCACATACACAAAAAACATGATGCTTAGAAGCACCAAATTGTAAACACTCTTGAGAAGCTAAAAAAAGAAATAAAAACCTGCTACATTATGCATCAGAGTTTCCATGGAATGCTATCACTCCTCCCCTATCTATTATTTTTCTCTAATTTTCACTCTATCATGGAAAACCCTAAATCTAAAGTTTCAATCTTGTCAAAAGGTACCTCACTCCACTCCATCAATTTTGATAAAATAACCTTTTTAGAAGTATTTAAGAAAAGATACATATAAAAATAGTAGTACAAGATAAGGATGGAAGAGTTTCATGATGTGAAGCAAGGAAGTATATTTTATAATCATAGGAATAACATTTTATTAGTTTATCATAATATGTGGTCAATTTTGTATCAAGACTAGATTTTCATATGGAAGGGGAACTGAGACTTTCACAATGTGAGGCAAGGTAATATATGTTACAAGCATAGTAAGAGAATGTTATTAGTTTATCATATTATGTGGTCAAGTTTTTATCAAGAATAAATTTTCATATGGAATGAGAACTGAGAGTTTCACAATGTGAAGTAACACAATATATGTTTCAAGCATAAGAGACAATTTTGATTAGTTTATTATAATATGTAGTTAAGTTTATATCCAGACTAGATTTTGATATGGAAGGGGAATTGATATTTCATGTTACTGATACCTTATATATTTTATTTAATTAATTATTAAATATTTTTTTAAGGTAGATTTTAAAATATGGGGTGGCTCATAAAGGATAGGTGTGCATTATTTATTAGGTATATGAACATGTTTATGTTAAAATTCATGACTACCCTACGTTAAAGAGTCCACCCTTAATTTTGGAGTTTGATGATGAATATATTAAATCTATTCAAGTTGGTGGTACATTAGGTTACTAGGATCTTGGGAAAAATATTGGGGATCCAACCCTTCAAGATTTATCAGTAATTATATATTTTTTATTTTTTTTTCTAAAATTTACATCATTAGAATTATAAAAAGATATTTTTAAAAATGTTTGTAGATTTGGAATCTTTATAAAAAATTCTCATGGAGAGTAATTTTATACTTTTTTCTTATTTTTTAATTTAATCCCTCGAATAGTTTATTGTAAAATATTTACAATTTTTGCAAGAATTAAAAATTAAATTTAAAATTGAGAATATTCTACAAAATGTCGAATATGCCCATTTAAAAAAAAAACTTTGTGTTGCATGGGAGAGTACTAGTAAAAACCACCAATGGATCCATATTTGCAAGTTATTTTTACTTAAAAAACATGTTCGAAAGACCTTGAATGATGTGTAGATTTTGGAGTGACAAAGTGCTACATGTAGGGCCCTTGAGCAATGTGAAAGTGTTTTATCTTATTTTGGATTTAGTGATCTAAACAAGATAAAACTTAAAACTAATTTAGATTGTATAATCTATGTCTAAATTAAGTAAATCTAATGTAACTACAAGATTAAAATAAATTTATTTCACTTTCTATAAATATAAATGATTAAGAGGATAGGTTACTTAGCTTGTTTTAGTTTTGTTTTGCTCTGTGATAGTGTACAATTATCAAAAGTGTTTTAGAATGGATCTGTAGTTGCTTGAATTAGGAAGTGTCTATCAAAACTTATTGGGATGGATCCAATAATTCATGGATGCCTATGGTAACTAAAGATTTTTTTATCTCTATCAGATATATCCCTTTGATAAGTGTCAGATTGCCCCATCAAAAATCATTGCACTTGCATGTAGATAGGTATTTTATAATGAATTTCAATAGATTAGTCTTGTGTGCAGATTCAAATTCATCTTCTTTCACCTTAAAACCCTAGATATAACTTTGACACTTACTTTACCTATAAAAAGGGGTTAGAAATGATGCATTGAACTAACCTCAACCACCCCCCACTTAGTGGATGAGCACTGCCTATGTTACACTAATCCAAATATGGCTCAAACCACATGTAGTTCTCCCATCTAGCTATATGTGTGTGTAAAATGTAATATAATGATTTGTAGTGAAATTATATATGGATTTCATCACTTGAAAACCTATTACTTTGACCTTAAAATACTTTTTAGACTTGGCTTGATGGTTTTTCCTTTGAGGGTTTGTATATTTACATGTTTTAAGGTAGTCCATTAAGGATGTGCAAATTTATTCCTTAGTGTAATAAATGCTTTAAAAATAAGTGTTAAATAGAAATAGGCTTAATCTTTATATGTTTATAAAACTAAATCTTTATGTAATTTACCTTTGAAATAATATACAAAAAGCATGCATTAACCCAAATGAAGAGTTTACATTTTGAAAAATATCTATTAAAGAGTGTGTAGATGGCTTTGAAAAGGTTGATCGGTTTGATAATGACATTTGTCTGATTGTGGTTGGAGCCATGAAAGAAATAATAAATAGTGATATGTGATTACAAAATAGTTTACTTAAGATGATAAAGTATTTATATAAAGACTAGGGAGATCTTATACTACAATGACAACAAATTGGGAAGGTCAGGCCCATAGATAAGTGAATGGATATGAGAGAATGTGAATAAGAGTCATATCTGTATGCACAATTCATGTATCCTAAGGTTTATTTAAAAATGATATTTTTGAATGTCTAAAGTAAAATTTATGTGTTTACATTACCCCCCCTTTATTATAATATTTAAAGTGTTAGAGTAAAAGGATAGAGTGAGAAATTTGGTACCATAGTGTAATTGTAGTGGATGTCTTCAGCTATGCACTGAGTAATAATCTTGCTCCATTAGAAACTTACAATTAGATATGTATAAATAAGTTTCTAATTATGATAAAAATATGAAATAATAATTTAACATATGGGTGAGTGTAGGGTAATGGGGTATAAAAGGAGGGGTTTAAAGTGTCATTCCCCCCTAAAAATAAATACACCTAAAAGTGGATAAACTTTTAGAGACACTTGGACAAATAATTGTATGATAGTATTTGTGTGTGTGTGTGTGTGTGTGGTGGGTGTGTGTGTGTGTGCACACGCATGCATGAATGTGTGTGTGCATGTCTCTCTCTCTCTCTTTGTGTGCATGCACACCTATGTCTCTGTGTGTGTGTGTGTGTGTGTGTGTGTGTGTGTGTGTGTGTGTGTGTGTGTGAGAGAGAGAGAGAGAGAGAGAGAGAGAGAGAGAGAGAGAGAGAGAGAGAGAGAGAGAGAGAGAGAGAGAGAGAGAGAGAGAGAGAATTATGTCAAATTGATGCCTTTCTTACAATAAAAATATTTTTTTTGAAAAATAACTAGACTATTTGTGTACAAACATAATTTTTTAGACTAAACAAATAATTTTTGTATAGAATCACATATAGAGTTATATAAAATATTGAAGATAGTCAGGTATATATTTTATTAATTTTTTAATTAATTTTACAATTTCATAAAGTTTAGAAATGAAATTTCATGTGTACAAACACAAGCATAGCCAATGATTTGTAGATTGTTGAGATATAATTTTAAAAAAAATTGATTCAAATTCAAAATATTGATAAGCTATTTGTACCAATATATGTATGAACCATAATGATGTATGTTAAGCATAAATTAATTAGTAATTTAAAATTTAAAAAATCTATATATTACAAAACTACATTCTCCCCTCTGAAACCCCGTATCATTTAAAATAAATAAATGTAACTACTTAAATGTATTTATGCAAGTGATTTTTTTTATAAATTTATTGAAAAGACATAGTGGTTAGTCTAGTGTGGGTCTGAGTGTTATTTTTTATTCTTCAAACCTAAAACCATGGCTATTTTGGAGGAAAATGAAAAATAATTTTAAAAAATCAAAATAAAGGGGGCACACCCTTTACAAAGGGCATGAACCCTTTGTATTGTGTTTAAATGAGCTATTATTATGTTTATGCTTTGTATTTAGTAAAATATTTTATTTATTAAAATAAACATTAAATTATAAAAATATTATACTTTAAATTTATTTTAATAAATATAAGAAATTAGGGCCACTCTAGGTGTTCCAAGATCAATTCCAAAGTCGTCAGAGTTGTCATTTAGAAAATATTTTTTCAAAATTCAATCTAGTTAGTACTTAATCATTTTAATTATTTCAATATTAGACATAAGGTTCTTTGGGTGTAAATTTTGCACCTAACATCTTTTTTGAGAAATCGAATGGTAATTTTGTATGTTTTTAGGCCTTCCACATTGATTTATGAAATTTGTAAATTTCCTAGGTGTGTCAAAAATTAATTTTACAAACCTTGCATCTCTTAAACAATGTGAGAGATAAGATAATATTTTCACATAAATTTAGGTACACACTAAAACATTTATACCATTTAAATTTACCCTCTAAACTCACCTTTAAGTTATCTTCAATCTGCCTAGGCTTTTCTTTTTTTGAAATTAGAACCATTAAGTCAAATTTGAAGTCGCACAAGAGAGCCATCTCTAAAGGGTGACATTAGGGTATCTTTAGAACACATGCCATTAATAAGTGATGTTAGGGTGACTTTAGGATGACTTAAAATATGGCATTGTCATGTATTTATATGATGATGTTTGCATGTCTTAAGGGGTGATGTTAGGATATTTTTATAGGTATCATTGAGTGTTTTTGAAAGTTAACATTATAGTGACATAATTTAATACATTTGGTTAATTTTATTTTTTTATTTATTTCTGTCTTTAGGGGTTGGCATTGGGGTATACCTAAAAATGACTTTGTTTCCATATTTAACCCAAATAGATTGTAATAATATAGTGTTATTTGGGACTTGATATGCCATTTTTAAGTGTCCCAAAAAATAAATCACTTGATTAGTTACATGGATATTTAATTAGGGAATATCAATCCCCTTAAACTTATCAATAATAACCTAATGCGATTCAAGGATTGGCATGCCCTAATTAAGTTCCCCATTTAAAAAATCATTTAACTAGTTAAATTAAAGGACACAATTAGGGTATATCAAGCCCCCTAACCTTAACTATGACCACCTAATGTGATTTTTTGATATGCCCTAATGTGTTTGGAATGGATTATAACTTGTAGAGTTGTGAAGCATTATATTGTAGGCATGTTGGATGTGAAATAAGTTTTCTAACCCAATTTCAAGCATGTGCATGATTGTACATTTTAAAAATATGAACAAGTGTGGAATTGAAAACTTCTATTTTTTAATTTGTCTATGGATGAAATTCCATCAATAAATCCAACTAAATACCCATCAAGTCCCACAATGCTTACCAAAAGTGACTTAAAACACACAAATCTTGGTCATAAATGATGGATGTTGGATGTCCAAAAGGAACCCATACATGGACAAATAAATCTTTCATAATGATAGTTGCATCAATTCCTTTCTTTTAAGCAACCACAATATCCATCTTAGAAAATTTATCCACTAAAATTAACATAACATCATGCTTCTACATTGTCATAGGTGACCCAGTCATGAAATCCATGTCAAAATATTCCATTGGATTGGAAAAAATTAGTAAAGGTGTGTAAATATCCTAATTTTTATTTGTAGGTTTTAATGCAACAAGGAATACAAGACTACATGAATTCTTACATAGTTAATTATGTAGCCCAGATACTAGATTTGTGTAGTGCCTATCAATACTAAAAATTCATTTTGAATTTAATTAGGATTAATAACCTTTTGATCCTCTAAATTATTTCATGTTTTTATTTAAACTTTCATGAAAAATGCATTCTAAGGTATTCGTGAGAAAAACAAACCAATTTTTGATGAGAAACATTCTTGAGACAACCTAATACATTGAATGAGACCTACTGAGCTTGATCCATCTAGTGATATAACCAATAATGTCAATTTATGACCTCTAAATATCTATAAATAAATTTTGGAATTAAATCAAATTGAAGTTGATGTAAAATTAACTTGGCACTTACAACTTAACATTGACATTAATTTTTATGATTTTCCCTTTTGACTTTAGTTCAGACTCATGGAAATTAGCTCTTGGATGCTTTGATTTCAAATTTAATTACACCTTAAAGTTGAATAAAATTGATCCCAAAATTCATCCTGACATTTAAAATAACTTTTCCATTAAATTATTTTAGCACTAAATCAAATAAATAATGGACCATATGAAACAAGCAATGGATGAAACAAGCACTATCTCTAATCAGACAATTATTAGATCAGATAAGAATTGGATTAAATTAATGTAAAATTGAATAAAAACTAAATACAATGAGATCAAAATGTTAAAAATATTCCAAACGTAAACAAGCACTCAATAAAAAGGCACCAAATTGAACTAACCCCAAATTTAACTAGTCCTAAATCTAATAAGCACCAAAAATTATAAGCATGAAATGTTATTGATGTAAAACACTTGATGTTTTGGTTGAAATTTTGTTATCAAATTCATGATCATTTGTCCCTAATAGAATTAGTGAATTATTTGGTTATTAATTTTGAAAAATTGACCCGCTCATTTATCATAACATTAAATTGAAATCACTAATTTCAAGAGAATAAAAATGGTTTAATATCATAAAATTACACAACAGAAAAACTTGATCCTAAATTTTCTCCATGCATAATTTACCCATTTGGATTTTCCTGGGCATGAGACACTAAATGATTTTTATAAGCCTTGTACATTGGGAGATAGAGTAAATTTCCTCATCCTAAAATTTATTGATCATCTTTATCCTCAATTTACCTCTAATCACCTATTAAAATTAAAACTAGGGGTGTTATTCTAAATTTCAAAAGTTGGTATGATAGTGCCAAAACTACACTTTGTTAAAATCTCATATAATGTGTATTAGTTCAAGGTGTCTAAGATGAATGATATTTTAGTCAGATGCTCCTCTAAATTATTATTGAATATTAGGATTTCATCCAAGTAGACAATGACAAAGGAGTTGAGGAAGGGCTTGATTAGATCATACATAAAGTGCATGAATGTTTTTGGAAAATTGGTCAAGTAGAAAGGAATAACTAACCATTCATGTGGTCCTTGTGTCTTGGAGCCTATCTTCCATATATCTTCAAAATGGACTAAAACTTGGTGTTAACCTAAACTTAGTGAAATATTATGAAGTATTGCATGCCTCAAAGTTGGTCCAAGATGTTTTTAATGCATGATAGTGGGTACTGATTCTTCATGATGATTTTTTAAAAATTATGATAGTCTATGCAGATAATCCATGACACATCTTTCTTTGGTGTGATGACTATTAGACTCACATAAGGATAAGAGCTAGGCCTTTTCTCTTGATTGAGAAATTTTTTTATTTGGCATTGAACTTCATCATTCATCCAAAATACTCTATGATAAAGAGGAATATTTATAAAAGGGGATCTTGAAATCAAATCTATGAAGTGTTTTAGTGCACAATGTTTTATAAGACCTTAAAGCTATGCAAGTAATTTATTATTGTACTTTAGTAACATTTCAAGGATGAATTTTGTGCATGGTATTAGATTAAGAGGTGAGATGTTGATTCATATTGTCATTGGATTTGATCGTGGATATGTTTCGATAAGATTTTCCCAGAGTGTTATAAGTCACAAAAATTGTCTTCATAGGGACATAAGTGAAATTATATTAATTTAATTCACCACCTTATACTTTCCAGTCAAATTCTTGTATAGCCATTTAATGTAGCCATAAAACTTGTTGGTGTAGTATTCCACTACCTAATCCTTTCATTAGTGCAAATGGTGTAACTTTATGTATTCATCCTCAAATTGGTAGAGAGGATATCAATCCTCCTTTAGTGTGGTGACATAAATCTTCCAAGACTCAATTAAAATGCAGTATTAAGCACTGTGCACTAAAATTATCCCACTAGTGAACCATTATAATGGACATATTCAACACATAAAAATTGGTCTTCTAAACATTATTGAATCAATTGACTAATAAATATGCCAAATGAACTATCAAATATAGCAATCTAATGTTACAACATTTATTTCTATTTTTGGCATGGGAATGTCAAGATTGTCTTTTAATTTTAAGGGGTCTACTACTAAAAAAATACTATTGAGCATGGAGAGAGAGAGAGGGGGGGATTTTGATGGCATCAAGTTGAGTTATATCATTAAAACACATAATTTTCAAAATTATTTTATAAAACATGCATCCAAGGCAACTAAAATGATATTTTAGACATTTAGGGTTGCCTCAAGGTGCTTTTGGGTGTTATCCATCTTAATTTTACTATTGTACTCTTATAAGTAGGATGAAATAGAGTTGACTAGTAATCTTTCCTTCTCTCATTTTTATCAGATTTTAGAAACATAGAAATTTTATATGTTGTTATAGCAATGAAAATGTATACCAAAACACATTTAATCGAAAAAAAGTATGATACCTATAGGAAAAATAACTTATATTCAACCTAAATGAATAGGGGAAAAGAATAGAGATGAGTTGAATAATAATCTTTCCATCTCTCATTTTTATCACATTTTATAAACATAGAAATTACAACTATCAATGGTTATAAGTCATTTCATCTTATTCCCATGTGATGGTTGAACTTATTCCAAGTTCATGGTAGTTGACCTGCTCAGTTGGAAAATTACTCTAAGATATTCCTTAACATGTCATAGAACTGATAAGTTCCATCTAGAAAGTCATAATAATGTGGTGTGACAAGATCTGTATGGGGCATATGAGATGTGGGATGCATTCTACTAGGCATAAGAGGATCTGTGTATAATTGAAGTTTAACATGTAAATACAGTGGTGCTCAAGTGTTCTTCGTAATGGCCTAGATAAATTTAAGAATAATTCAACATATTACATGGTAAACAAATTTTCACACAAAATATTATGATCTATTATTCCAAGATGGATTTACAAAGGAGGTGAAAAGATTTATAATATTTTCACAAGGTGGTTATGAGACTCAACCAACATTCTCATGAACCAGTTAATATTTAAATAAAGTAACTATTAAACCAAAACATTAAAATAAAAGTCATTTGGATCATAAACCCAACAAACTCCCCCTTAATCCAAAGGGGTATTAGAAGAAGATCAGGGGCAATGAATTTGAAGTCATCAATGAGTATCTCTGCTACACGTGCAAGCTATTACACTATTCATCATGGTATTAATCAAACTATGGATGATGAACATGATCATGGCCTGCTCATCCCCTTTGACTATCATACCATACTGTAATAGAAATCGATCAAAGCATGTCTAGCTACATCAACCCACATAAGGTCCCACACATAGGAGCCCATCCAAGTGAACCCCTAGTACTATGTAAGGCACATCTCTTAGATTCCTGATAATCATCAACATTACATGTATGCATTTTCTCAATACTCAAAATGCTAACAAATCTAATGTTTAATCATACAATCACCAATGACTAATTAAAGGCCACTACGCAATATCTCCCCCTATCAGGTGAGAGGTGAGATGATGTAAAACATAAAGACAAATTCAAACTACTTTGTCTACTCCTCAACAATCATATCAATTCATTGAAATAAAATCAAGAGTGAAAGAAAAGTACACAAACCAAAAATTGTTATCCTAACATGAACCCATAATTTGAACAAATAGAAAATTGGAGAAGGGAAATTATCCTCCATCCTCCAATTGGATCTATTTACCCTAATAGATCCTTAAGGACCAATAAAAATTGAAATGTAGCACCATCATCACCAAAAACACAAGTGGTGGGACACCTTATTACAATCTTAGTTTGGTGTATACAACACATTTTTATCATTTAAGAGAAACTTGGGGTGTCAGATTCCACCAAAAATGCACCTAATTTAATTACAATGTTGATGCTCTTAGAAATCCATTTACATGAAAAATGAGTGGTTATATGAAAAATTTGGCCACCGTATGCAGAAGATATGACAACTTGAAATTTTGTTCCTCTATCAGCCTAGGCAGACCCCCCCCCCCCCCAATGTTAATTTAGAAAATTTAACTAGTTTATGGGGAATAAAATATCATAGCAAGACATGATGTACCCCTCTTTATTTATACTTGTTAAAAATCTATTTGAGTCTAGTTTCCAAAAAGGTAACTTTGACAAAATAATATGAAAATGTGTTTAAGATATGGTAAAAATAGTCATGGTAGGTGTAGAGTTTCCTATTTTTCATAATTAATTCAAATAGCCCGTTTGCAAAAAAAGATTTTTTTGGCACTTTTGAGGGTTGAACCCTTGACCTCTTACCTTCAAATTTTTACAAAAAATAGAATTTTCCAAGTGCTCCAAGAGGATTTACAAAACATAAGGAGAGATTTTTACATTTGAACTTGATTTCCCTCTATATGAAAAAAAATAGTTTTCCTTGTAAAAAAAAAATTCATTCAAGAAAATTAATTTAAAAATAAACTACTTGTTGCTTTGTGGAGGGACCATGCACTAATGAAAGCATGAATTTAATCAATACCTAATTCCAAAAAGCTTATTATTATTTATTACTTTCCATTGCTATACCATTGTACTTTATTGATTTGCATTGTGAAATAGTACAGGTCTACATTGCAAACAATAATTATGCTCATAATTTCATACAGTTTCCACTAGAAGAGTTGTAATCCATCTTTGATTTCAAACTTAATACTAGATGCTTATGTAGATAATAGCTTCAGATGACATTTTCTCATGTTTGGTCTTTAAGATGGATGGAAGGATTTATTTTGAGTGCAAATTACATTGCTTAGAAGACCACTATGGTGTTATTTATAAATGACAGGCTAATGAATGTAGCCCACTAAAAAAAGTGATTGAAATTGTTTACTCTACCATCTTCCTAAAAGCCTCAAAGCCTCCTTGTCTAAGTTTTTACACTACTGCATCCTTTATTTATATTTCATTTGGTATCATATTTTCCCAGAATATGGACCACCAAAGTATGGATTATATATATTTTTTATTCTAATTCACCAAATTTCATTGAAGGTTTTTTGGAAAGATCAAAATTTATGAATAATAAATACACCATCCATAAGATTACAACCATATAGGTCTATGACGTTGGACTGAGATGGTGCATTTAAACTCCTCTTCAATTTTTCTAGGTTATGGAATCAAAGAAAAAACATTCAATCACTAAAATCACCATACTTCCATACAAGATCTTTCTCTTTCCTTTCTAAATTTATTTTCCTTCTTATACCAACATTCTAATACCACTAATGGCCTAGAGAAATTCAAGAATAATTTAATAGATTGGATTGCAAATAATTTTTCACACAAAATATTATGATGTATTATTTTGTGATGGATTTACAAAGGAGGTGAAAATATTTATAATCTTTTCACGAAGTGGTTATGGGACTCAACCAACATTCCCATGAACCAACTATTATTTGAATAAAGTAACTATTAAACCAACACATTAAACTAAAAGTCATTTAGATCATAAACCCAACACTTCTAGGCACAAAAGGGTGTGAAAATAAGTGTCATGAGACTTATGTGCATGTGTAATTATTGTGACATGAAGAAATTCAAGATGAGTTGTGTAAAATGAGTGTAGGTGCATAAATGAGAAGTGTATATAGTTGTAAAAATATGCACAAATCACCAATATAAACATAAAAAATTCTTAATGTTTCCCATAAATACATATTAATGTCACCCCTTAAGACATGTAAACATCATTTTCTAATGGCACCCAGATGGCACATCATAAATAAACCAAAAATCACATCTAAAATTCATCATAATATTTCCTACTAAAGTCATATTCTAAAGACACCCTAGAATCACCCTCTAGAGACACCTCCCTCATGTGACTTTAAACCTAAATTAATGGTTCTAATTTTGACAAAGAAAATACTATGTGAATTTAAGGTGACTAAATGGGACTTTATATGTCAAATTTAAATGTTATAAATGTTGTAGTGTGTATGTGAATACATGCATTAATATCCTATTAGCTTTCACCATCTCTAATAAATTCAAGGTTTTTATAATTAATATTTGACACACCTTGAATTCCTATAAATGTCAAAAATCAATTCAAAAGGCCCAAAAACCTATAAAATGACCATTGGTTTTTCCAAAATAGACACTAGATGTAAAAGTTACATACAAAGAACCTTGTGTTCAATACTAAAATTAAGAAAACTAAGTACTAACCAAATTGGATTTTGAAAACATATTTTCTAAATGGTAACTCCCATAGATCTAAGTACAATGTAACTTAGCATAAGAGTCACACATAGAAAGAGTCAAATAGATAATGTGTCACACATATGAATGCTCAATGTCATGTAGAGTAATAGATAAAGAGTCAAACATAAAATCAGTCACATAATGGACATCCAATGTCATGTAGTGTCATAGATAAAGATTAAAACATAAAAGGAGTAACATAATGAACACCCTATGTCACACATAATAAGATTCACACAATATACACTCCATGCCAAATAGAGTAAGATTCACATAATGTAATATACGATGATGGATCACATAATGTAACACACACCAACATTAATGATGCATAAATTTTTTTAGGCTAATCTATATAATCAATTTATACCATCCTCGCATATAGTAAATTTTAATACTCATAAAAAATAGCACTCTAAGTAGTAAACCTAAGATAAGGTCATGTTTAATCAATGTAAGTAGCTCAACATGATCAATGGAAAGGTCATAAAAAGATGTAACATGTGAATATGCATTTGTATTACCCTGGTGAAAGCATACCCCCAATGTGGGAAGGTAGCCTTGGTTATAATAACATCTTGTATCTAAATATACATGTCATAAAAATTATTTTACCATAGTTTGGTTTTAAAAACCCTAATACGAAAAAAATAGTATGTGAGTTTAAAATTAATAAATATGACATTTAAACATGAAAATGAATGTAAAATTAGGAAAAAAATTTCAATAATTTGATAAGTGGCATATGCTAAATATTGTAAGTAAGAAAAAAGGATAAGTACTTAGATTTTCTAACCAATTATTTGACTGTGATTGTGTCATGATAGTGGAAAATAGACTAAAGAAATTTTGTGATTTATCCATATTTATAACTATTTTTTGTCTTCACAAGTTTGGTTCTATTAGATTTGGGTTAATATTAACTTTTTATATTGACTTGTAGTTGTTGATAGTGACTTGTGTGTAAAAAGGGGTTTGTGATCATACAGTCACATTCGCATGTCTCTAAAAGCTCTATATGTGTGATGTTGAACCTAATGATGTGTGAAACTCTATAAATTAACATCCTTCAACTTGAAACCCTAGGTGTGATTTTTAATGCCATAAACCTATCAAAAATTGATAAATTTTAATGGGATAAACTTAGCCTAATCACCCCCATTGATGATTGAACATTGTTTACGTATCTAATACTCCAAGGATGGAAATCAAGCCAAATGTAGGTCTCCTTCTTAGTGTGATTATGAAATTATGATCCTTTTATATATGAATGTAATGAAAATTTTGGATTTGATACTTTAAAAAATATTTCTTTGAATTTGTTTTGGTATGATTTAGAATTGGCTTATGACCACTCATAGTGATTGATTATAAAATTAGAAGGAATAGGGAAATTTTTTTCAATGCACAATAGTGTATAGATGTGTACTAGATGAGTGTTAAGTCATTATAAATTGATGTATCGATTTGTATATATGAGTCCAATTGTGTAATTTTTCATGCCTCTAACATGTTATATAGATGGGCCAACCTTAATGAGGGTTTTGATTTTAAAAGTAATCATTACTAGAAGAGGGTCTATAATGTCAGGATCAGGTCAGTATAGATTGGTGATATTGACCCATACACATGAGGAATAATTTGAGAATCTAAGCATGTTTTTGAAATATATAATGTATGTTTTAAATAGACAGTGAGGTTCATATAGGTGTGTAATAAAAAAATGTAAGGGTTAAGCTCATAAGGTAACATGTAAGTATGAGAATGTGGGTTAGGACCATATTTGTTCACACCAGTCATGAATGGTAAATGAATGTCAAAATTTTCATTTTAAAGTAATTAATAATATATTTTAATATCTAAAAATTCTCCCTTTTAGTTATAATAGTTGATTTTCTAGAGTAAAAGGGAAAGGTATACTTGATTATGAAAACACACCTTGTCTTTGGTAATAAACTCCAATTGTACAAGTAACTCAAAATATATTTTTTTAAAAACATATAGTAGTCCATTTCTATATATTGAAATTTTAACTTTGAACTTTAAATTTAAAGATAAAGGAAGAAGTTAAAATGTGTGTTGGTGAAAACCATGTTTCCCTTGCAACTTTTTGGTGATTATGTTTTCTTTTTGAAGCATTACAAAAAGGTGATTTCCATTCAAGCACTTGGAGAGTGATTTCTTTTTTTAAAACATGGATAAATTTAGAGTGATAAAATCCCAAATTTTTGTAACTATGCAAGCCCTTGGATTGGGAAGACAACATGCCCCCACCCTCATTTCTATGGGGATAAGTACACATTGTATAATCTAAATAAATTATCAAATATTATAAATAAGGGAACCACATGATGGGCTCATTATAATTAATTCCATGGCCATTGAATTGTTAAACCTC
This sequence comes from Torreya grandis, assembly GCA_037957365.1. Taxonomy (NCBI): domain Eukaryota; kingdom Viridiplantae; phylum Streptophyta; class Pinopsida; order Cupressales; family Taxaceae; genus Torreya; species Torreya grandis. The sequence continues at coordinate 2,229,994 of JARHVA010001600.1, read as the reverse complement.
AATGTACATTATCCATAAAAACATGAATAAACTTTTGGAGATATATTTATATATTAAAGGTTACTCACTACTCAATGTGGATTGAAAATTACTTTACAAATAAATAATTATGATAATTTTCACTGAAAAAAGTGTAAATTTGCATGAACTAGTATCATGCCCCTTTTTAATTGTGTAAATTTGAAAATATCATAGTATGTATGTGAATGAACCAATATCACACCTCATGAATATGAAAGTGTGTATATTTGCATGAATTAGTATCATACATACATATGTTGAAGCTAAGAACATGTATCTCAAATGTATGTGTTTGTGAAAACTTGTAATTCTTATTCATGTAAATTGTGTACATATTACCATGCATACACACCCAAGTGTGAATGAATTTATACTCAAGTCTCTTTAAATTAAGTGCACATGCATGAAATATTCCCCATAATTTGTATTGACATGTAAAAGATTAGGCATGTAACTAAACCATATGATATCCAAATAAATATGAATCTTTAAAATATATACTCTAATTCCAAAATAAAGTTTTATGTTTAGGAAGGATTATGTCTCTATGACAAGCCCACTATAATTCCTGCTTTTGAGATGAGATATGTATCATGTAAATTACTCATCACAAAATAAAATTTAATGGTATCATTTCATGTTTAAAGATAACATTTCATATAATCATGTGAATATGTAAAGAGTATGTCATCATAGTAATGTATATTCCAATCAAGTAATGTATGTAGCATATGTAATATAGTTCATATATTAGTCATGCCTAGATAGATGTATCAGTGAATCACAAAGTAGTACCTATCACTAAATATAACTAAATAAGACTATGCAGTAAAGGTGTATGATACAGATCATGATACCACTCAATCTCAACAAACTAAACAAGTTAAACAATATCAAAAATATCAAGATTTATTGTCACACATAATGCCAAGCCCTTCATTCAATGGATATGAATATTTTGTAACAAATAAGGGTAAGGGACACATGTAAGGGACATAAAGGTGTTTTCAATAACGGGCATAAATATGTCACATCAAAAAAGGCCAAGGGTTGCACACAATAAATAAGTAATGACTAGCCTATCATACAAGAGTAACAACATCAATGAAACATATAATAAGTAAAGACTATTCTACACCATCCATATGTATTAATTTCATATCCAATTAGCACTATGAAATATATGAGTAACTAGGATGACATGTGTAAACAATATAGATAACTCAACATGGTAAAAGGTTATATAAAGATATAATCTATATTATTGAAACTTGTGGAATAAGATGCACTTAAAATTGACATGGCCATTGGGTAAAGGAAATTGTGATGTGTGTGTGTGTGTCCTACATCACACTCATATATCATGTAATGCATGTGTTTATGAAAATAATATGACACCTAGAATAAATAGGATAAATACATTTTTAAAAATAATATATTCTATTAATCATGTCTCCTAATTTTTATGTTTTGAATGTTTGTTTTTTGATTTTTTTTGAATTTTTGAAATCTTCATATTTTTTATATATTTTTGAAAATAATATACTTATGTTTAATATTTATTCAAGTGTATTATGTTCATAGGTTTCCTCAAATGTTTCCATTCGAGTGTAGCTAATACATATGATCATGTTCCCACATTTTCTATAATAAAAAATGGGCCCAACCTATTAGGATTATATTTTCATTTTATCCTCTTATCTACATTAGTTTTATTCTAAATTTATTTTAATATAAAGTGTCCAAATTGAAATTAATGTTTGTGAAATATCTCCCATATGTCCTCTTTAAATGATCTTGGTAAATTTTTATATGTTCAATAGCCTATATGTGTCTATCATCGAGCATTTCTAATTCATGCAATCATTTCTCCAAATATTAATTATCCTTAAGGTGTAACTTTAGTTAATATAAGAACCCTTGTGTGATATGCCCAAAGTGCTTATATATGTTTAACCATTTTTTTATGCCCTTAACCTATGACATGTCTAGGGATATGTGTGGCTAACTTGTGGATTGCATGCCTCTTATATTATCTTATTACATATCTCTATGTTATTATTAAAGTTAGCTTATGGAATTACCATGGCTAACCAGATCCACTTGAGTTAGAATCAGAATATATTAGTGGATATTATGGAATTGTATATTCACTTTTACCATAACCACTTGAGTTAGAATCAGTTGTAGAATTAGAATGAATTAGTATATGTTACGACATCAGATACACCTTTTGGTAGATATGATTGAGTATGTTTATGTCCTATGGTTGTCAAATATGTTTCCTTCATCATTGACATAAACTATCATAGTAACCTCTAGGATAATTGTGTTTCCTTTTACCCTTTTATTACCAGTACACATGTCTTTTAAATTAATTGGCATAGCCATTATATTTCCATACCACCTCCCAAAAGTGTTGATTAGGATTGAAATAATCACATATTGTTTAACTCCTTCCATGGTGACATCTTAGTGGCATAATTTTTGGGGAGCCAAGACAACATTAAGGCAAAATAACAATTTCCTAGTGAAACCTTGTTTGAGGTGCTAGAAGATAATAATATTCAAATATAAGAATCCTTTAGTAAAATCTTTCTTAAGGCACTAAGGGACAATAAGCATAAATTATCAACATCCATTAGTGAACCATATTCAAATTTCTATTATAAAATCCAAATTAGAACAATTGAAAACACTTTGTTAGTGAAAACCTCTTTGATGTGTCAAAATTTGAGCCAATTAGTTACTCATTGCTTGATGAATACCTTATGGAAGTCAATATTGGCCCCACCACAACCAAAATTAAGTAAAATATAGAATCAAAAATGATGTGTGTGACTAAAAATACCAAACTTCATTTATCCTCAACTATTATATGTTCCATTTTGAGCCTATTATTCATTCAAGTACTATATTCCATTATCTAATCAAACTATTTATCCCATGCCTACCCTTCTTTACCCTTCCTAGAAACACCTTTTTTTAGAGGATACTAAGGCATCTTGTCTATAGGATTGGAGGACATAGAATCCATGTGACACTTTGACAACTAGACACATTTGGTTTTCACATGACATGGTCCTTGGAGACTCATATTCCCTTCCTTCATTGTCATCCATTATTATCCCACATTATATATTTATCATTCATTCATTATTATCTTTCACTGTAGGTTGAACTACAATAACCTAAGGTCCATTTGCATGATGTAAGTAGTGCTCAATTTTGAAGGTCAACTCAATCACCCATATTCCATGTTCTCACCATTTTATGATCATTTAAATGCTATTTTGGAGCATTATCTATGTATGCAGTGTTATCTAATAGTGGGTTCTTTGAGGTCAACTTGACACTATGTTCCCACTAACCGATTTTCCCCCAAGGTGACCATGATGATGAATAACTAGGTTTTTTTTAAATAATGAAGAGCAACAGTCCATGACCTAAATATGAATGCACTAGAGTGAAGATTAAGTCAAACCTAGAAACATCTAGGTGGTTTCATCCATTTTTAGTAAATATTCCTTATAAGACACTTGCATCAAACGTATATAGTAGCATCTATGCAACCATCCTAAGCTAACATTAGTATTCAGAGTGCTAGAAGTGTCAGATCTAAAATCCGATGATTATTAAATAATCATCTTCTAGACTATTTTATACATGTTTGAGATCTAACACCATGTAAGCATCATAACCAAGTATATTACTTTTTTGTCATTTCCATACATAACTTAGTTTTAATTTCTATATTTATCCTATACTCAGCATAATAAATTTAGTATATACTTATATCTAAGTTTAGCACCCAATTGGTCTATTTTAGATCTGATTATCATCCTTGTGCATTGTCATTTCTATATACTTAACCCTTACACCAGAAAGGATAGGATAATCCCTCATATCCAAATTTAGGGTTAAACATAGTAAAACAACTCACAACCTAAGTAGGATATAAAACCATAAGTGTTCATTATTTTAAAGTGATTTTCAAAAAATAAAGTAGTATTAGCAATGCAGTCAAAGGCATCATTAGATACCTAGACCCATAATATTATCGCAGGCAAAAACTCACTGAGAAATTGAATGTTTATTCATAACATTGAATTTTTTTTGGGTTCCTCTACATGCATCCACATCTAGAAGATTATACATAAATTTTATAATGGTGAAATTATCAATCCAAATAGAACTATAAAATAACACCCAAAAAATTTTCATTTAGTTTACATCAAAAAAATTAGGCCTATCAATAGTTATATTTTTTTGTGATTGTAATTAATTAATTTTATAACAAAAAACAAAACGCAAAACTATGTAATGAGTCTTAACACCCTATTTGTATGGCTAGTGGATAAACCATATTTTTTGTTTCAAATTTTGGTTACCCAACCACTTGGAATCCTATTTGGATGTTGATTAACATCATGTTTAACTCTATTTCTTCATTGTAAAAGTATATTAAACACAATAAATAATAACTCAAATCAGATTTTATGATTATTAGCTCTACTCCATTAAAAATTATTTACAATATTCTACTTCATATAAAATAACCTTTGCCTATAACTATGCTTTTGTTAGCCATGGCCCCTAGATTTTCTCATTGTAACATGATAATTGTGGTGGTCTCATGAGTTTAAATGGGTTTAGCATAATAATAAGTTTTTAATGTGATTCATAAGAAAGATAAGGCATGTGAAAATGCATATAATTCCTTTAGAATAGTTTACAAAGTAAATATTGCACAACTTAGCAGACTTTTCTTAAATTCATGCATTAAAAAAAAAGCTTCTCATCTTAATTCTTTGACAAAATTACATTATAATATAATTAGAGGACACATTAGTTCACATATAAGACATGCTCATGACTCGAGAGGAAATTGAATACTAAATATTCAAAATACTTATATAAAATTCAAATATATTTTAGAGAACTAACATATTCTTTCATGTACATCAATTATATATATAATTTGAAGAGAACATGAATATGATTCTTGGCCTTTCATTTCCTCTTCTATCAAGTTCAAGGTGAGCATTAAAAATTATTTTCATTGAATTGACTTGCATGAACAATTAAATTATAAAATATATAATTTTTTTACATCTATCACACTTAAAAGTTTCTACAAAATTCATATGAAAAATACTTCACTTTATATTACTAACACATTCCCATACTTAAATCATTGTGTCATCTAGAGACAAAATCTATTTTCAGAGTGCCTATACATGAAATATGATTTTTATCCAAATTTATAATGACTTTGAGCTATGTTGCATCTGTGATGCAAATAATCTTTGGTCATAGTTTTGATAAAAGTGGCATTCCCATTTTTCACTTCTTATGCACTACGTATCCACCCTTTAAAGTTTTCAAATAAGTAGCATATGAACCTACCACACTTTTTAGGTTTTCAATAGGTTGGAATAAATAGTAAGAATTCCTTTATATATTTTCAACCCTTATATCTCCACATGTAAATCTTACTTAAACATAAAATTGATCAACATTATGAAATCAGACTACATTACTAAGGAGGTGTCATTGGAAGAGTTTTTGATGTAGTAATTGAATAGGTTAACTATGCAGTATCCAATGATGTTTCCAAGGAATATGCTATAAAATTTGATGTGTATGGTTAATATTCTTAAATTGGATATGGTGGAAGTATTTGTTTCACTTGAGTACCCTTTTCTTATCATATCTCTTAATGATATTGTCAACAGAAAATTACTTTGGCTCATTTTGGATGTCTTAAACTTAAAATATTGTCCAAATTTGTTTGTAATTGATTCAATTAGCTAGTGTATCCTTAACCATTTTGAATAATGTTCATAGATGTAATTGACTTTTCATGATTCATTGAATGTCATGATAAGTCACAATTACTATTATTTGTTAGTGGCTCGTAGATTTTTATTAAATGTTCTATAGTATTTTCTCCATTATTACAATTTAGTGCATTTAGACCCCCAAAAATGTACTTTGAAATATCTCTATCTCCTAGAATCACAACTTTCTCATCACATCATATTGAAATTGTAAGGATGCTTGAAGATTAATATCCAATTCAATTTTTTCCCCTTGTCATTTCATTACTTCCTTTTCTTAATTGGATTTTTTGAGGTCATCCTTGTTATTTTTCAAGGCATCTTCGAGCTATGATTTTTATTCAAAGAATTACCATGAAATTTGATTTACCTACAACCTAGTTGCATCCATGACATGCTCATAATCCTCCAATAATTTGAATCTATCCTTAGTTTCACTACTAATCCTTCACATTTGAGCTTTGATCTACTCCAATCATTATGTTTTTGACAACTTCTATTAATTTAGTAATAAGAGTTTTAAACTTGTCTTACTAGAACATCACTTGGCCTCCTATAACTTATTGTACTAATTTCAAGAAAGTGTCATCAATGATATTTATTTCCTTGGTAAAGAGGTCATGTAGCTCACCTTGGAAAAGTTGGTCATTTTATTTTTAAATTTAGTTGGCCTTTTGTGTGTTGGACATATAAAAAGTGGTGGTGCATTATATTTGCTTATTCAAATTAAAATTTTCATCATCCAAGATGACCTATTGAAGTGTGGTTATTAGGGTGAGTTGTGTGGTGAGGTTAAATGTGCCATTGGAACCTACCGTAAATATTGATAGTAAATTAAAAAACTTGATTATCTAGTAATTGGGGGTCTGCATATTCATCTACCAAGACCTATTTTTATCCTCTATACCTTAGGATCCTTCCTCTTGTAGACATCCTTGTGGCGATCGAGAACCCATAAATTTTGTCAAAGGTTGTGTCTAGCCCTCAAATACTTATACTTATTTAGTCCCTAAGCTTGATTGATATGGATATGAAAATTATTTACCTTGTTTAGACGTTAGTTGTGTTTTTCCCAAGGTTGTGTGCATGACCCGAGTGCTTTGGAAAACCATCTCCTCCTTATACTCTACCCTTGCCTGCCAATTTTTTTTTCATTTTTATTATTTTATTTCTCCTCCTTGTCTCTCAAAAATTTTTTATTTTATTTTTAAGATTCTAATTGATCTTTGGAATCCTTATTATTTTCCTCCTCCTTCTTATGAAGGTACTCAATTATTTTTTGTTCAAATCATTGGCTACTCTTTCTACTATGAATTTATTTCTTTCTTCCTCTTCTTGGTGGGCCTTGTCCTTATCCACTTATTCAATAGCATTATTATGTTGCTTGAGAAATTTTTATTCTCTTTATATGAATTTTTATTTGCCACGTTATCTACCTCTACTAATGTTTTCATTATTTGTAAGGTCAACTGCTCTTTTTCTTAGCCATATGGCTATGGTTGAATGGGATGTTATTGAAGATGATGTTTATCAACCTGTGTTTCATCCTATTACAGACTTGTATCTACATCTAAAATCATTACTGGATCTATAGGATTCCTTAGTGCATTTTTTGGGAAATAGGGATTAAAGAAGATGGAGGGATGGATAGTGGAGGGGTAGTGGTGTGGTTGGTGGAATGGATTATATAGATGTTGTAGTTTTGTACTTTGGTAAAAAGGTATTAGGCCTTGAAGACTATAGAATTAAATTCTTATTATGGAGATCCTTTGAGTGAGTCTCCCATGTTGTGGATTTCTATTAGGCATCATTAAAATTATTCTTTGAAACTATGTGTCACCATTTTATCTATAGCTCTAGGGAGTGGTCATGCAACTCTTGGTATGTAGGGTTTTCTTACCAATATATTTAAAGGATTGGAATCAACCTATACTTATTTTTTGATTATATCAATAATGAAGGGTGTTGTTATGTATTTCATCTTACCATTAACCCCTTGTGCTCTTTCTTTAATTGTACTCAGTTCTTCTATGGAAATTCCCACTTATGTTTTTGATTTAGAACTTGATGCCTCTTCTTGAAACATATATTTGTATTTACACTTTGCCTATTCCTTTTATGCAACCTTGTATACTATGATGGACTATATGTAGTGAAATTTAAATAATAATAACATATGGGATGCTATTATAACCCTAGCATGTTAAAATGTTCTTCTAGAAGAAAAAATATTTTTTATTCTTCTACATCATATGTGTCATTCTTGACATCATCGATTAACATCTTATATAATTATTCTAGTGTAACTCCTAATGGATTGAAATCATAGTCAATTATAATGGTGTGAATCTAGGGTTTACTCAACCATGGTACTATTATGTGGTCATTTTTTCTGGTAACAATGGTTTTAATATATGTGTCATTCCTATATTTGATGTTTCCTACACTACTAAGGTAGATGATTGCAAATGTGATTGGGTATATGGTTATGTTAGGAGCCTCTATGCTAGAATACATAAAATAAATAAAAATACTAAATATATATTATATTCCTTTTAGGGAAAGAATCACTCCAAATTACTTTGCACTTTGAGGGGGATACCTCCTTATTAGATCATTTCTCTAATTGATTTGTATTTTCTTAGACGCATTACAATAAGCTATGCCTTTTTATTTATACTATTCTAATCTATCCCACTATTCATTTCTATGAATGTGGTATTATTATTACTATTCACTACTATTCATTCTACTATTATTCTACCCCCCATCTATAATATATAACCCTACCTAGGTATATTAAATTCCATCCCCCTTAGCATGTCTCATCCTCAAAACATGTAAAGAACTACATATCAAAAATATGTAGAAGACCAGATAGAGGCACATCCATGTGTCCTTTTCTAATTCCACTTCTATCACTTATGTTTGGATATGAGAGTGTACATCAATAGGGTTAACATGAGCATTATAACTAAATTTTGAAGTGTAATTTGAAGCATGGTGATCAACATATCAAAAAGAGAATGAGGGTGCATAAAATAGGCTACATGGTGAGCCAATAGAGGATAAATGGCATCCCACTTAGCATTATACTCTAAGGGATTTGAAAACTTATTTTCCTACTTGGCACCTATGATTGTTGGCTTAGGCTCATAGGGGGCTTGCATAGGCATGTTGGTTTCCTGATTGGGCTTGTTGGGGGCCTACTCAGTAACTTTTGTTACTTGTTCAAGCTATATAGGTGCCTTCTTGGGATCTTCTAGTGCCAACTCAAGTGTTGTTGCTACCTACTCATGTTTTTTAGGAGCTTAATGGGGTGTGTCTTGTGTTGGTTTGGAGTCATGTGTTGCTTATTCAAGATCTTCTAGAGCCTACTAGGGTGAATCCAAAAGGGAATTAGTGACCTCCTATGAATTAATAGCAAATAAAGATAATTTATCCACTCCTCTTATGAATTAATAGCAAATAAAGATAATTTATCCATTTTGAATTGTTTAACACTTTGATGGGGCTACCTCCTTATCATAGCATCACTCTAATTGATTTGTATTTACTTGGATGCATTAGAAAAGACTATGCCCCTCTATTTATATTATTCCAATCTATCTCACTCTTCATTTATTAAATGTGTTATTATTATTACTATTCCTTACTATTCAAGGGGGATGGTATTTTATTACTATTCGAGGGGGAAACCATCAAGCTCATTAGTTTCCTATTGGGGATCCTTAGGGGTCAATGTGAGTGATTACATGGCTTGTTTAGGATCTTCATGTGTTTTTTCAAGCTCTGTAGTTGTCAATTTGGGTTCTTCTATTATTGGCTTAGGTGTTGCTTTTATTTTCTTGGGTTTGTTGGGAGCTTGATGGGGTACATCTTGTGCTAGTTTGGACTCGTCTAGTGCTTACTCAAGATATTTTGGAGCCTTTTGGGGTGCATCCCCATGGGATTTAGTGACCTCCTCCCATGAATAAATATAAATAAAAGATAATTTATCTACTTTAGGGAGAGATTTGATGGCCTAGAGAAGTGGTGTTATGTTGGGATGTTAACACAAAAACCATGGTGCCTCATTATATGTAGCTTGAGATACTCTTCAAAGATATTAGCTAATCCAACCATGTCTATCTAGGTTAGATGGTGGAACATTTATACCATGGATTAGATCTCATCCTTAAGTCCTCAGATGAAGCAACCCATGTAGAAATCATTTGATAGGCCTTTAAATCAACTAGTGAGTCTATCAAACTCATCCTGATATTCTGTAACTGCACCAATTTGATGAAGTCAAACCAATGCACCATATAAAATGTGAACATCCATGACTAAAATTGAGTGGAAATTGGTTTAAACTAAAAATTTATCCTACACTTAGACTTCCATAAAACACCTTCTTTTTGTTTATTTTTTTACTTTTATTTTTTTTGCTTTTTTGTTTTTTTACAAAATCCACTACTAAGACTATGATAAATTTTTAAATAATTAATTAAATTTAAAAATTCAAACTATTATATAAATATGGATATGAGTCAAACAAAACGCAAAATAGTTTAGCACAATTTGACACCATTTGAGAGTTGTTTGTAGAAGAACACTTAGGTTTGTTGAGGAAAAAAATGGAAATATGCACTCTAAAATGATAGATTTTGGCTTTAGATTCCAACTAGGATAAGATAAAAAGATGTAGACATGAATTTTAAAAACCTCAAATATGCAATAAATAACTTATAATTTCTCCTTGAATCTCTAAAAGATGCCTACAACAAAAAAAACTTGCCACAATACCTCTACATTTGTAACAACTTTCACTTTCAACTTCCTAAATAAAATGTGTTGTTTCCAAACATAATTATTATCCACATTATAATCACCAATATCTTGAAGGAAATATTATATAATATGGTTAACAAAACTACAAACCTCTACTTTCATAACCTCCTTCAAAACATAAACTCAAAAATGACCCTAAAAAGAGTTCTGATACCAAATGTTATGATCCTCTATGTTAGATTACACAAAATAACTAAAAATACTAAATAATTATATTATTTTCATTTTATAGAAGGAATAAATCTAAATCACTTTCCACTTCAAAGGGTATACCTCCTTATCAGAGCATTTGGCTCTAATTGATATAGTTTGCTTGGATGCATTACAATAGCTTATTCCCCTCTATTTATACTATAATATATCCCACTCTTCATTTCTATGAATGTGTTATTATTATTAATATTACTTGTTATTCATTACTATTCAATAATATTCATTCTACTAATATTATACCCCCCATATATAATATATACCCATACCTAGGTATATTACAAGTTTAAGTTTTAGATGTTTGGCTCTTAATAGAATTGATTGTAATGGTTGTACATTTTGCATAACCAACCTATTTTTTAAGATTTATTTTACTTATTCCTACAAAATGTATAAAAAGAATGGAATGTGAATAAAAAGTGTTTTTATAACTCACGTATTTCTATTTATACTCCATTGTGTATCTTAGTTATGCTTTCAATGGGCCCAAGTTATTCTAAAACTTATTTATGAACTCATGGATTAGCTATTATTATGAATTGAATCTGTAATAACCACCACAATTTTTTTAATTTGATGATATGAATATCCATTCCTCGGCCACACCAAGTTGGAAAATGAAAATTTCAGCTAGTATTCCACATCCACAACTACTTGTTCCTTTGACATTGTTAACTATTTGAAATAGAGAAAGAGCACTAAAAAAAGGTACTAGAATGATTCACTCATTTCACCAAGTAGTTTACCAATGATTATTTTAATTTACATAAAAATTAATTTAGGGTAATTGAAATCTTTAAATAACTTCACCATCTAGTGAAAAATATCAAATACACCCTTGGCTACCAACTTGGCACCCTTCATTGTTTTCTAATAATGGCACATTATGCATTTTGAAATAAACCTTACTAGTTCATTAGTGACTTGTGCAATGGGAAATAATTTTTTTGAGAGAGCATATTGTTATTGAGTATCCTAATATAAGTGTGATTTATTTTATTATACACTTGTGTAAAATTTCCCTATTTGGTAGCCCTGAAGTTTGTGTTACACTTATGGTGTTGATGAGAATCATCACCTCTAGTGAGAGGTGAATAGCTCCCTCATTATATGTGCTCATTATGGTCATCATGAGTTCTTCATTTTAGACAAATATGGGTATCATAACCAATCATTCAAAATTTGACCCTGTTAAAGGATGAGAATGAAATACTAATGAAGTATCTAGTATGACTCCTTACGGTTAGGCAACCCACTTCTTATTTTTCACATATAAGAATTCAAATAACTCCAAATTCTACCATATAATGTGTCACTATTCCAATCCAATTTTAACCTCCTCCTTTTGTGCATCATTTTTTTTTTAAATTATTGGATTCAAGACCATATTTATCTTTTAAGTGTGGAATTCCTTCTTTTAAAAAAGATTTGGGGGAGATTATACATAGTCTCATCATTATTTCATAGAGTTCTCATTTGACATAGATAAAGTATTTTAAATTCAATAATTTTGTAAAGGAATATTGGCTTGAATGTCCCTTCCTTTTATATATTTTTTCCCTCACTTCTATCAATCTATTGATCTACCTCGTGTACCCATGCATGTGTGTCTAAATTTTGGTAGTTTTTTATGAGTTTTAAAATGGTTATTTTCATAATTTTACCTTATTAGAATTGAATTATGTGACACATTATTTATTTATTTTTAAAAACTTTCCACTTTTAGACATTTATGTTTATTAAAAATATCTTCCCTTTTTTGGAATCCATGCAATATTATTATTATCTTATGTTTTATAAAATTTTGGGAACTAGGTGAATGCTAGACCCTAATTAGACAAACTACTATGAAAAATTAAAATTCTATAGATATGTAATAAATGACACAAACTAATTTAAAAATTGATAAATATGGAAACTTACTAAATATGTAAAGTGCAATAGATAAATATAAGCTTAGCTAGAAAACTAAAATGATGAATAATTCTAGATCTAAGATTGATAGGTTGATTATGTTTACTGTGTCTATATTAGGAATATGAGCTAGTAGGGTTCCTAGATAGGAGCATTGTGAATAAAAAATAGTGGGGGTGTTGTTGTCCTTAGGGTGTGTTAGTGTTTGGTATAATATTGGGTTCCTGATATTTATGGATTATGTGAGACTTTACCTATTTATTAAATAGACTATAAAATATATTTCAATTCACTTTTATGACCTTTGTGTAGTTATTTTCCCACTTGAAAACCCTAGCTCAATAGATAATATGACAAGATGTATTCATGGAGTAAAAATGGGTCAATTTTTGAAGTTGTGCTTGACCTCAACACCCCATGTATTGATAGTTGCTTACATACCAATTTTCCAAAGTGAGATCAAACTCCATACATTTCTACCATGCTATGGTGGTGTGTGGGAAACTAGTGAAAATGCTGGATGTCAGTGAAATCTTGGTATGATTGAGTGCTTCAATCATGAATTGTGACCTTGGATGTGTATTTATATTTTAGCTTAGGGATACTAGGGATGTGTGTGAATATAATTGGGACAAATAGGGAATTTTATCTCAATGTGAAATTATAATTCTAGTGTTATTATATGTGGAATCCTCTTGTGTGCAAAATGGTTTGAATTGTGCTTATATAGTAGTATTTTTGGAATTTCTTCAAATAGGTCTTGATAAAACTTATGGGATGATCCTTACACAAAGTTGAATTTTGGAAAATAGTTTTTTATTTTGTAGGAGGAAAAATTCTATTAGAGGTAGACAACAACAAGGTACGTTATTACCCTAATGGGGTGCTCCTATCCTAAGAGTAATAAAATATAGGATGAGGTTATGAATCAATCTATGTATGAGCCTAGACTACTAGGAAAACTAGATGAAGACATTCTAAATTTGTTTTGGGTGCTTGAAGGAGTGATTCACCATGTGAAAAGTGAATGAAAGTGGTCAAAAGGCCCTAGAATAGGTCATGATTGAAATGTGTTAAAAGGGTGATCACAAGTGCACAATCCTAGATCAAATTTTAATTTATGTGTCCAAATCCCTTCCCTTTATTCTAGTAATGTATAAAATTGAAATTAATAGAGTAAAAGGAAAATATGCATACCTAAACTTACCTATGAAATGTAGTCTTGAATGTATGCCATAATGTTAAACTATGCTTCATGAAATATTGCAATGAAACATGTGTAAAATAAATATTTACTTAAGATGAAAATATATAAGAAAATACAATAAACTTAATATATAATAAAAATAATGATTTAAAAGGGTGATGAATAATGATGCTCATATACTAGAAATAATAAATGATCAAGCCCTTAATGATACCCATGGTGATTGTTTATGTAGTGTGTGGTGAGGTGGATGGTGGTGCTCACTGAGTTCAATGTAGTTAATGGAAATGTTGAGTTGGTGGAAAGGAAAATAATGGAAAAATTAACTCCTCCTCCACTATAGGGAGAAAATTTCCTTTGTTTTTTACAAGATAGGAACATCTTCCATTTTCTTAATGTGGATGGATTTGCCTTCCTTTGTATGGACAATGACACCTTTAACAATCTAGTGAATCAACTAATAATAGTGATAAGAAATCATGATGGTATTGGTAATGGGTATTAAGGGTTCAAGCTATTAAGATTTTATAGTGGCAGGGAGAAATCAGTGGTGGTAATTATAAATGGTTCAAGTGTGGTAGCGGTTAGGGTGACTGGGTATCCTCCATTAAGGATTCATGTTTTTAGGTTTTTGATGGGTAAGGGGTTATTGAAGGTGTCATTTTTGTTTTCATTAGGTGGTCTTGATTCCCATGAGTAGAGGAAGGTAGTTTTTAATATCCCTAAGCATATAAGGTTTGATGAGACTGGAAGCATAAGGGAGGAGTCTTTGTTAATACTTCCTGGGCTTGATCAATTTGGATAAGATAGGATTATATTTGTGGAAGGGGATAAGGGTTTGAATTCTTATTCAAAATCTCTATGTAATAATCATAGGTTAATTATTTATAAATCTCTATGGGAGGGTAGTCAGGAATCACTTTTCCTTCTTTCCTAATAGTCAAACCATGTCAATGAAATGCTTGACAAAAGGCCGACAAATAATAGTTATGTGGCTTATTTACTAAATAAGAGATCAATGGGGGTAAGGATAGGATTTCAAAGTTTGATCTAATCCCTTTCAGGAATTACTCATTGCCTTTAGGTGGAAGACAAATATTTAGGGCTAGATCTAAAGCATAATTTAGAGATTTTCTTTGGTTTATTGATGGATATTTTTTGTTTGGTATATGAAGGTAGATTTCTATAGGATTTTAATCCATTATTTAGGTAAAATATAGGTAGATATTCAATCATTGTAATAGATTTTAGATTATAGGGATGTATGGAAGGCAAACAAAAAGCATCCTCTTTCAAATCATCCAAACTAGTGACTTTCAAGGATGTGATTAAAAATGTTGCATCTAATTCAAACTCAAAGTAGTCTCTTCCTTCTGCTCAACCTTACATTGTGGATCAAGCATTTGAGGTTCCTTATGTTGAGTTTTTTACTCAAGATGTTTTGAATTATCAACATGCCCTTTCATAAGATGCATTAATTTGTAGATTCAATGGTTTATGGCCTAAAACTGCAACATTCTATCAATGGGTTTTTGAAACATGAAAAAAAATGTGAGATAGCCCTTTGTTCAAAAGAATTGTTTATTGTTCACTTCTAGGATCAAGAAGAATATAATAAAATCCTTGTGGATGGTCCCTTATTCTGGGGAAATGCAAGTTTATTTATCACTCCATAGTTCCTAGAGTTTGATCTAAATACTATTTCTTTTACAAAGATGCCTATTTAGGTTAGGATTCTAAATATTCCTCTAAATTTTTGTCCAATGTTGAATGTGATCATAGATGCTTTGGGTAATTTCATCAAAGTGATCAAGAAATGTTTGCCACAAGTTTATGCACATTTACTTGCATATGCATGGAGTTAGATCTTAGCCAAGGAATTCTAGATAAAATTATCCTAAAAATTAGAAACATCTTCTTGATCAAACTCTTAATTATGAGAATATAATGTTTAGGTGCCATAATTGTAGACTTTTAGGTCATCTTTAGGCATCTTATCCTTAGGTTTTATCTCAAGTGACAAATAAAAAGGGGTTTAATCCAAAATTGAGTAGCTAGAGTGATCCTTATTTAGAGATGGTGGATGAAGATATTTTTCAAGATACTAAAGGGTAATAAAAATCAAAGATGAAGGAAAAGAAAGTGGTGAGATAGAAAAATATGTTAAAAATTGGCACCCACTAAAGGGGATGTTTCCAAAGAATAGAGTATAGCTCTAAAAATTATAGAGAGGGGTCTTAAGAGAGGTCAAAAATCTAAAAAATTCAGATTCAAATAAATAATTGTCTTCAAAGGCATTCTCAAATTTTCATAATCTAGCTAAGCAGTTGGTTACGATGGACACTAACCATGATCTGTGGTAGGAGGTTAAAAATAATAAAGGCAAGAAAGATAGGATGGATAATCTCTTGGATTATTTCCCCTCTCATTAAACTTTGTTATCTTCAAGAATGATTCAGTGGTTGTACTAGTATTCTATCTTTGTTAGTGGGTAGTTGGTATCTTGGTTAGTTATGAACCTTTTGGCTGGTTGGTTTATGATTCTATTATTGATATTAATGTTTTATCCAAGTCTATTTATAATCCTCTTTTTTAAATAAATGGTAAATCATCCCAATAAACCCATTAATTGTATTAAAAATTAACAAATAATGAATACAACTGATTGGGTACATGGACCATTAGGTTTCTAGTGCAAAACTTAGTGACTATCGACAGTATCCCCCTTAGATATTTCATTTTCATTGAAAATATTGGATTAAATAGTGCATGCCCCAATCCTCATTGATTAGGAGAGTGTGATTAAGAGCTCAAGGTATTCTTGACTCCATCATTGCATATTAAAGGTAGTGAAATAGTTTTAAATCATTATATGAATCCCAATAGAATATTTTGGTGCAAAAATGTGAAACAGTCATTGTAGATGGAATAAGGCTCATTTTTGGTGAATTTGTTTTATAAAACCAGTGTAGAACTAGTGTAAATAATTTTTATAATATGGGTATGGTGTATATATCATAAATAATGATAAGTGTTCATAATCCACTTATGAAACTAGTGAAAAATCAAGCAAGGGGGAAGCCATGTGCCATGCACATGCCCCTAATATGACATTTGGGGTATACAGACTCTGAGATTGAGTAATAAAAATTTAAATGTTAAACAAAAACCTATGTATTAACCTAAATAACATTATGCACCCAAATTGAACAAATCTAAGACAAAATTTGAGTAAATTATGATCACTTATGTTGTAAAAATAGTACAAACTAATATGGACTACCTTACTTTCTGATAGATTTTGGAATTTACTATTTTCTAAGTTTTAGGAAAATATCACCCTATTTGAACAATAGTGGGGAACACTCTTGTCCATTTGGATCACTATTATCTAAACTTCTTATCTTAGTGTTTTTAGAGTATGCTTTGTGATACTTAAAATTTATATCTATGCATTTAATGACTGGTACTGAGTATCTAAGATAAACCACTATGTATGCCCCCTTGATTAAGTTGAGTTTTTGAGCCTACACAATAAATTATTTCAAAATAAAAATTTATGTGATATATTTTATGTAAAAGAAGTAAATATAAGTAGTAGTGATAACATGGAGAAGCATGGTATAATCATATAAATAAATTGTGTATAATAGTAATTTGGGATACATGTAGAAACAAGCATACATAGTGTGAGTGTTAAGATATATGCTAGCAATTAGACACACAAATAAGTGACCAAAACTAAGTATCATAAGATGAATATAGCTACTTGACGAGGGATGCATGATATCCATTATGGCATAAAATACTAGGAAGATGCATAATATCAATCATGGCATAAAAAACTAAGAAAAAAACATGCAAGTACCATGGTCATGACACACACCAACATAGAGTACACCCAAAGCAAACAAGGTATACATATAGAAGGATAAGGGGCCACATACAAGGGAGATGTTAAAATTTCACTGACACACATAAAACCAAACACAAAGACATGTTCAAATGTCCTCACATGTATAATTTTGAGAGTGAATACTTATATCCATAGAAAGAAATATTAAAATGTCCTCAATTTTAGAGACACATATAAGTACATGTTCAAATGTCCTCACACACATAGAATCAAATAATGAAATCTTAGAGCCACACACAAAGACATATTCAAATTTACTCAGGTATAGAGACACACAAAAACACATATTCAAATGTCCTCAAGCATAAAAACAATGAAATAGACACAAGACATGAAGTAAGAAATAAAACATGGAAAATAGGCATGGATAGGTGTAGTTTATCAACATAAGCAATTTAGAACATGATTGAATTTAGTAAATTAGATAAATAATTATATATTAGTGTGTTAGTGTATGATCAATATCGATAGATGTAATACAATGAAAAAAATGAGCTATGAGCAATAAGGGAAATCCATAGAAGGGGAAAATCTGTGTATGCGATACCCCTAGTGAGCTTACTATTGTATAAGGCTTGTGTATGGTTTATACCTTAGAAATAAGAGTATTTGTTCATTGTGACAATATAGAGGTGAGTGGACAATATTAGGGTGTACTCTTGTACACCTATGGAACCATTTTCTAAATAGAATTTTCTATGTTTGAGAGTATAAATAACCTATAATGGAGTTTAGGGATGGAAAGCTATATGCTCAACAATCACTCATGTTTAATCGTGAAGCACGTATGATATGTAAATTATATAAAAGTAAATAGTGAATACTATGCACAAATTAGTTGATGTGAATAAAATAAACATAAGCATGCATAGGTCCTAATTTTGTATTTTTCTATAATGTTTTTCATATAAATAAATAATATGATAATATATAAATCAAATAATGCATTTAAGTGTTGTGGATAGTCAAAAAGTGGATCTAGTGGAAGATCATTAAGTGTTAGGTACTTAATCTTGTCAACCTCCCATAGATCATCATTATTATGGTCATCATACCATTCATGATATATAATTAAGTCCTTGTTTGTGGTGTTGTTCTAAATCCTATGTAGTTGTATGGCATGTTTCTTGACTATGTAAGAGGCCTCATATGTTGTTTTTGGATAAACCAACGTTGGCTCTTGTCTCTTAGTTTTTAATTTATGTTTGTAATCTATGTCATCATACAGAATGTAAATCTTACTATCCTCAAATTTGGATGTGATATATAACTATGACCTATCAACTGTAGCTTCCATATCTTATAACCATGTTTGACCCAATGTTGCAGGTTGTTGAGTTCATATTTTCATAATGAAAAATATTATGTCCAAAATTTTGGGACCACATGCTACTTAGAAGTGTAATGTGACCTATTAAATATTGGAATATAATTTCATATGATCATGACCTATGTGATAAATAAATTCAAGTGTGCATACATTTGGTTCTTTGTCCCCATCTATTTCCACATTCTATCTATATTAATTCTCAATGAAAATCTGAATAGTTGAATGATTACTTATATAATGTTTGTAATTTTCATGTATGTGACCCTTTCATAGAGCCTCAATAGGCTATGGTGTGGGTTGTATAATCTGAATAGTTCCTTTACCCTTACATTTATATAGTTTCTATTGTAATTTTGAATAATTATCTATATCATGTCCTGTGGTTTTATGAAAATGAAAAAATCTTTAGCTCTATTGATTTGAAAATTGACTAGTGAGTCTATGGCATACTATTGTTAAAGTGATCAAACCCATATATATTTATAACATCACATGTGGTATAATATTTACATTTTTTGCTTATATCTAGAAAACTAGCTCAGTGTCCATGAACTCCACATTATTTATTGAATCTATGAATGGTGACCTATGGGTATCTATAGTGAATTGACTAATATATTATGCCTCATATGCTCTATAAATGTTACTTTTTACAAATGTATTTTTTTCATGTGGAACCTAATAAAGATTAATATAGATTATTTTATATTTGGAAACAAATATTATTTCCTTTATCCATATCTATAATTATTATTCCTTTTATGTTTGTATAGATGAGTATGATTGCCTTAGAATCATCTTTATATTCCCCTAGGCCAACTGGTGTGAATTTTAATTTATATAAATAATCATCAAATTTTATTGGTTCTTCATTAGTGTCATAATCATAAGTAACATCAAAATAATTAGTAACATCCTTTATGGATATGAAATTTGGATCTTCTAAAATGACCAATAATGGTAATTATTTTGCATGTTCATCATGGTCTACCTTTTGAGATGAAATCTATGGTTCTGAGCTATTTTTGGATTACAGCCTCTGATTAGTTATACTAGACTCACCATCCTCATACCTATACATATGTTCTATAGGAATGATTTGTGGTGGTCGCACCATAATAGATTTAGGTGCCCCTAACTATGATGGAATTTGAGTGGTAGATTTTTGTAACTTTACAACATCTGAATGGTTGGTTATCGGTTGGGAAATTGTATAGATATTCTTTATGTATAAACTTGACACACCTGTGTAAATAATAAGGTAGGTCCTCCATGCATTGTATCCTTGGCCTTCCTAATAGTTAATTTTAATGTAAATTATTAGGCATTACTTAGAATAAAGTAGATAGAGCTTTGGGTCCTACTATAATATCTAATGTGATAAAACCCAAAGCTTAGCACAACATCATAAAATCCTTTGATATTATTATATGTATTTTAGATGGTATCTATGTTAATTCCCAGTTTATGTAATTATGTAAGTCTAAAAATGTTTAACCTTGAACCATTATCAATTAAACCCCCTTTGACTATTATAGTTTTGATTTGAACTTGTATAAATAATGGTAGTTTTCGATCAATAGTTAACTATGAAGGAAAATACTTAGTGCCAAAAGAGATAACATATTTGATGTATTTTAAAGGATTCATAACACATGAAATGTAATAAGGCTTTATGTCATATGGCATAGATGTTTAAATTAATGTGCAATATAAAATATCCTAAAAAATAGTATATTTTTGAAGTAATTCAAGAATGGAAATATTAGTTGGTATATTCCTTAACTAATCAACAATATCATATGCTCTAGACTAATTGAATGGTCCCATTGGATTAGGTTTGGGATGAGGATGAATAGTATGATTTTTTTCCTTTTATTTTGACTGAGGAGGCACATAAACTAATCTAATGATAACTTGGACTACAAGGTATAATATAAGCCTAAGGATAATGGTATAGGTGGGATATGAGTTAAGATAATTTTGAACCAATTGATCCCTATAACATTTAATAGCAATCAATGTTAACTTGAATTGAGCCATTCATCAATGATCTCCATAAAATAGTTCACAAATAAGCTTTGTACTAATAGATTATGTGATATTTGTTCTAACATTATGTATACATGGGCTTACATACATGCAAAATATTTTTAGAAGCAATAAGGAGGGAACACATAAATAGTGCCATGAAACATTGAACTAAGAAATGATAAATAGACTCAATCATTATAATCATGATGAAATTTAGAAAATTTTAGAAAATTGAAACCCTAATGAGATATGTAAAATTAGAAGGAAAACCCTAAAGGTAAACTAGGGTTTTGATAAAAGTTCAAAAATAAATGTGTTCACCAATATGGTTTATCAAAATTTTAGAACTAGGTGAATTATATCCCCTAATTAAACAAACTTTTATGCAAAATCAAAATGCTATAGTTATACAAGAAATGACACAAACTAATTTGAAACTTGACGAATATGGAAACTTAATAAATGTGTAAAGTGCAAGAGATAAATATAATCTTAGATAAAAAATTAAGATGAGGAATTATTTTATATCTAAGACTAATATGCTAATTGCGTTGATTGTGTCTATATTAGGAATATGAACTAGTATCATTCCTAGACAAGAACATTGTGATTGGAAAATAGTGGGGGTCATTTTTATCCCTAGGGTGTGATAGTATTTTTTAGAAGATTAAGTTTATGATAATTATTGGTTATGTGAACCTTTACTTATTTATTCTAGATACCATGCGAAATATTTATATTTTCTTTAAAGACCACTATTTAACTATTTTCTCACTTGAAAACCTAGCTCAATAGGCAAGATGATAGAATCTAATCATGAAGTAAAATAGGGTTAGTATTTGAAGTTGTACTTGACCTCAAAATTCCTTGTGTTTATTGTATCCTACATACCAATACTCTAAAGAAGGATCACACTCTATGTAGTTATCCCATGCTATGGTGGTGTGTGTGAAACTAGTGAAAAATTCTAGATGTTTGTGTAATCATGGTGTGATTAAGTGATTCATTCATGATTTTTTGGAGGTAGACATCACCAAGGTTCATTGTTGTCCCAATGGGATGCTCTTATCCTAAGGGAAATAAATGCTAACTTGAGGGTATGCATAAATCTAAGCATGATCCTAGGCTACTAATAAAACTAGATGGAGATATTTTAAGTGATTTAGGGTGTTAAAGGAATGATTCACAATGTGGAAAGAGAAGGAAAATGATCAAAACACCCTAAAATAGGCCATAAGTGTGATCACAAGTGCATGATATAATCTTAAATGTTAATTTATGTTTCTACATCTTGTCATTATCTACATTTTAAAAATTTTAACATTAATATATTGTCCATTTTCCTTCCATTGTTCCATTTTTTTCTTATCCCTTGTTACTATAATTAATTTATTTATAGAGATATCATAGATTGCTCTCACGAACCTAATATAGTGTTATCATTGATAGTGATGTCGATAACTTCACTTCTCTGCATTATTGTACCCTTTATGATGAAACTTACATTTTATTTCTTAAGTGAATCTCCTACCATTACAAAACCTATAAAATGAAAAAAAAAGATCCTAAGCTAATTTTTGACATACAACACTTATTTGTGCATTGACTTCATTTGAGTTTAAAGAGAAATAGGGCTTGAGCCTACTAGAATTTATTCTTCCACAGATAATTTTTATTTATAGATATATAAATTATATGGTTCTTTCACTAATAAATTATGGAGTATTTATGGACCATTACATCTAATTTTTAACTTTCTATTTTTTATTGGAACCTACTTTTATAGAGTAAAAATTTTTGCTCTAATTGGAATTCCTTCATTCCTAGGGTACGATTGTACCAAGGTTTTTGAATTAATTCATGCACTTCTTGATTCTATTTGTCCATCCCACATGTTTCCTCTATGTGAGTTAACTCCATAAAATTATCTTACAAATAATTATTTCCCCTCATGTATGTAATTATTATAATTCATGGGCTAAGTACAAGATACTCCATAGGCATGCCTATTTCACATAAATTTTGCTTTATTTATTAAGAAGAAAGTTGTAAAACTTAAAAGAGGGTGAGGTTAGTAGAACATAGATTTGGTTTGTGCTCTATGATCTAGATGGTTTTATATACTCCTCTTTGGCTTGGGAGGAATGACATACAGATAAGAAAGCACTAAAGAAATTGTTGATTACTTAGATATTAGGGTGGATTGCCTAGCAAACTAGATCCAAGAAGCATAAGCTTCCTTGGAGGTTGTCAATCCACACTTTTAAACAATCATGTTCTAAAAATGAAAAATGAATTACTTACATGAATAATAGAAAATAATTAAATAAAATAAAATAAAGTTCTTGAAAGAGATGAATTTTAATAATTATAACAATAAATGATTGAATATTAATGCTAAATTAATTAGATGTGGTTCATAAAATAGGGCGATGTTCTATGATTAAGTAGAAAGTTAGAAAATGGGATTTGGTTGGGGTCTGATAGGTAAAATTAGGTTGATATTAGAATTATCAAATAGTCACCATCAGTGGTTGGGTGTAACATTGATGGTTGGAAGACCAAAAAATGATTGGTAATATACCATCGGTAGTTAAGTGACCGTCAAGGGTTACTCTCAGATTTGGCTTAGGTAAGGGCAGGTTTGGTCCGGAAGATGATTGAATGATTCTAACAAGTGGGTTTAGGATAGAGGTTAGTGTAATACAAAAATAAAGGAACTAATTACCAAAAATAAATAATTAGCTCTATTACTTGAAGAATGTTGAGGTGAGTGGTTGAAAACTCATTGTGGAGCTAGGAGTAATTCTATTAGAGTGTTGATGTCTTGGCTATGATCAATGAATTATAATGCTTGTGATTTATGCCATGCTCATTGCGAGAAGACCTACAAAAGAAGCTTTGGTTTAAGAATATCTAATAATTTTTTATTCTCTCTGATGATTATTTCTCTCTTTCACCTCCTCTTCCTCTCTTTTTATAAAAGGAAGGGAGAGGTGAAACAATAAGTTAAAACAAAGGTCTTAATAGGTCATCTAATTTTAGTATTAACATGCATAATTATGTGAGTGGCTAATAATAAAAAAGCAAGGCACATTTAAGATAGAGTTAACCCTTAAGGTAGTTAAAGGATGACTATCGATTGTTATGTCTAACCATCAGTGGTTATGGGTCTACTACTAGTGGTCAATAGGTTAAGGTTAGAATAGTCAAAGTTATTCAAGGTGTCTTAGGTTTGGTAGTTGAAAGGTTATGAAATGGTCCTGAGGGGGTACAAGGGTGGTATAGGGGCTAGTTCAACATATAGAACCATCATGTATAATTTTTTAATGTCTACATTTTGCCCCTTTTTGTTATGTAATTTGTATCTATAAGTTGTAAAATAAAAAATGAATGGTAGGTCAAAGGTTTGGCTATCTCGAGCATGGGAGGAGGTGTTCCTCGTCAAACTGGTATTTGATGAGTTGAAATAGAAGTGGGTTATTTTGGGTTGGGAATTGAGGCACAAACATGTGCACAAAAATTGACTGAATGTGTATCACATATTGTGCATAGACTAGACTACCATGGTTGAATTAGTCAGTAAAATAGGTGGTACTAGAAGGATAATTTACAAGTGGATCAAGTGATCATATTTAAGCATGGTGGTTAGCTTTCAATAATAAATTCAAGTCTCCTATGAAAGTTTAGTGTATTTATAGGTATCCAAGGTAGGAAGTGCTCTTAGGAAGACATGATTGGATCAGTTTGCAAAAGTAGTGTGGGTTTAAGTTGTTCAAGATGGTAATAGTTGGTGTGGTCAAAATGACCAAGGAAAGGTCATTATAAAACATGTATTAGTTGGGCTAAAATGGCCAATGGTGAGGTTGATATGTTTTGGTAGTGGTTGTTGTAGAATGGGTACTCCAAAGGTATGAGTTTGGAAATGTGAAGTGTTAGAGCTAGGGTGGGAAATTTGAAGGGGGTCAACCATCAATGGTCAAGGTCAACCATCAGTAATCACATCCTGACCAGTAATAGTCATATTTTAGCACTAAAAGGGTGATGGTTAAAAAGTTTGTCAATGGGTGTAGTTATTTATTTAAACATTTGACCTTTGATGATTTCATCATGGCTTAAGTGAGACAAATGGTGATGGTTTGGTTAGTTGAGTGATTTGATTTAGGTGACTGATTGAGGGTTAAGTGAGGTTAATCAAAGATGCATAAGGGATGAGGCAGAACATGAGGTGTGATAATGGTTTCAAGGGCACCTCAACATCATTATTCATGAAATGAGGTAGGGGTGTTTTAAGTTTGGTAATTTATGGTTGTTTTTTATGTTGAATGGTTGGGTTAGAGTTATGGGTTGGATGTTGTGGTGTATATGTAGACCTAGGGATTTAGGGTTTATTTTGGTAGTTTATTTATCTTTTTTGGGTAAGAAATGCATTGGGGTGGGTGGGAGTTTATTGTGAGTGATGTCAAAGGGTAGCTAAGATAAATATAGTTAAAATTTAGTAGTTGTTAGTTATATTTATTGGTAGTTTTTTAAATCCATAGGGCTTGGGGATTACCAACAATCACTACACAGTAATCATCGGTGGTTATTATCAATCAACAATGGTTGATAAGAGACCACCTAATGGTCATTGTACTGACTATCGATGGTTGAATACTTGATCATTAGCAATTTATGGTTGATTGGTGATGATTAAAAAAGGAACCATCACTAATTGACCCTCAACCATCGGTATTTGTAAGGAGGTTAGAAATGGGGTAGGTTAAGTTAGAAGGTTTCAATGAAAGGGTAGAGATATGGTTAAAGTTTTAGGGGAAATGTTAGGGTAAATGTTTATGTTAATGGGTAAGGGTTGTTGTTTGTGATTTAGGTTAGGGTTATGGTTGGTGATTTAGGTTAGGGTTATTAGGTTGGGGTAAGATTTATGGTTGAATTTTGTAGGTAGTGGTTAAAAGTAGTAGTTAATGATTTATGGTTTAGGTGAAGGGTTTAAGGTTAGTAGTTAAGGGGTAATGGGTAATGTTTTAGTAGAATGTTTCAATTATAGGGTAGAAATATGGTTAAAGGTAAGGGTGGTGGTTAAGATAATATAAGTTAAGGGTTTAGGGTAAGGGTATTGGTTAAAGATTGTTAGGGTAAGTCTTAGTTATGTGTTGGAGTAGGCATAATTATTGAGATATGTAGGCTAAAATAGAAGGTAGAAGGATGAATAAATGGGTTAGGTTCATGAGTGGGTTAAATAGGTAATGTTGAGAGGTAAATTTTATTGGATTAGGTAAACTAAAGTATTGTTATCAAACCTTTTAAGGATGGGAGTAGATAGAGATGAGAGATTGGGCTCCCTAGATACTAGATGAGATACAAAAAGGGATGATCAATGCCGATTAGGATTATATGATGGATGTGGGCCTTGGAGGGATGATGAACTACCATCATGTACCTTGAGATACAATAATTTTACCAACTCTCATTGAGAGATGGGATCATGCCACTAACACATTCTTACTTCTGACATGTGAGAAGACCACTTTAATTTAGGACATATACCAGATCATACAGTTACCCATACAAGGTGAACTAATCTACCATATTGATAGTGATAATCAAGATGGGAAGATGGAGAATTTATATGAAGAGGACCTTGAGTTTTTAAGGTGAAATTTTTGGGGTTTCCACTACACACCATTGAATCAGAGGGATAGAGATGTGAGGTGGTTATTCACTATGATGATGATAGCTATGACATGTTATAATTTAATAGATTCTAGTAGCGAGAGATTCCCTTACTTATTATTAGGGGTACTTGTTGAGATGTGTTTGGGTTGTATATTGTTTACATGGGATTCTATATTATTAGTTTAGATTTATTGAGAACTTTGGGGCTTCTGCACTCATAGGATATATGGGATCAATCTAGGTTTTATTCTACATTGTTGGGCCTATGAGCATATCTAGTTATTGAGACCTAAAGGACTATCATGGGATGGTTTTGTTCATATGTATTTTAGAGTTAGATACATGTGATGGAGAGGCAATTATGCCCTTATAGGAATAGGAAGAGGAGGTTGAGGCCTTGACTAGTATAAAGATTGAATAGATGCCTTGGTTATGGGAGATGTTATTTAGAAAGCATATGTCAGATTCCTAGCATGGGTGAGTTACACTTGACTCATGCTATCACTACAAAGCTACAGATGGATATTCAGGAGGTATAATCATGTGATTGAGTTCATCCCATTTGATAGGGTGAGGAGGTAGTTTGTTCTTATATAGGGTATTCTCAGAGAGTTCCATAGATATGAGAGGGAGGATGTAGATATTCCCTTGCCTACTACAGAGCTAGCTAAGGTATTTATTGATTACAAAGAGATATTAGCTAGGGTTGAGATTGATGATATGGGCATTATAGATCAGTACCCTACATGGTTTTAGGATCACTATGATATAATGGTTTTTAGAGGAGATGATAGGGGCCAATAAGACATGAATGTGGATGTAGGGGGAGGTGGAGGTTATATGGGAGGGGGTGGTCTAGATATATAGGGATTGATCATGAAAAAGGACTAGGCATGTGTAGCATTAGTTATAGCTCAAGCATCCTTGGTAGTATTTAACCAAGAGAGGGATGCCACATAAGGTCAGGTGGTTGCTCTTACAAGAGAGAGAGATTAGGATAGGTCTAAATTAGCCATGGTTACACAAGAGAGAAATTCCCTCAAATAGGTAGAAGGAGTACTAATAACTATAAGACCACTAGGGACTATCTCAATGGTGAGATATGTAGTGACTATGGAGGAGCTTCAGTACTATGAGGCTTTGGTTTTTAGGTTTCTATCAGATGAGCCTCGATGGGGTGAGTACAATGTTGAGATCATTGGAGGTACTAGCACTATGACATCAAGTCAATAGGCCTATTCTATAGGTGGATAGGAAGGTGTAGGAGGGCAAGCTCCAAGAGGTAGTGATGCTCTAGGGGCCTAGACTATTATGAGACATTGTATTTTTATGTATCAAATGATTTTGATATCGGCCTATGAGTCAATGTAGTGATATGTATACATATTTTTAGATATATGTAAATATTTATATATATGAGTATCATGTTGATTATGAGCTCATGATTTATAGATATAATCCTTGTTTATGGTTTATAGTTCATGGTTATAATGTTCATGCTACTTATTTATGATTTGATATGATATTGATATGATTATGTTCATGATAGTTTATGTGGACTCACCTAGCTAGGCATGTGATGATATGGTTATTTAATTTATGTTCATGGTAATGTTGATATTGATTGATGTTATTTATGTGATTATGATGTGATGGTTATAGTTGATGATCCCAATATGATTATGTGATGATAATGTGATGTTGTTTATGATTATGATGATGTAATGATGGTCATGACATCATGGTTATAGTTGACGGTGTTATTTATGGATGTGATCATTTAATTTATGTTTATGATGATTATGTTTATGATATTTATCATGGTTATGGTTATAGATACTGGTGATGATGATTAACATGTTATGTATGGTTGGAGATGGCTATGATGTTTGTGATTATCATGGTTATAGATGACATGGTTATGTTATGTTGTAAATTAGTGAGTCTATACTTCCTTGTCATGTGATGGATAATATATGTGTATGGGGGAATAAAAAAAAGGTACAATGCCTCTTCTTTGGAAATGACAAAAACAAACCAAATTTGGATCAACTTATAAATGTAAGCCCTTTGAATGCTTCACATAAACATTCGTTAGTTGGTTAAAAAGGTGTCTTGATCACATAATGTGAGTAAGATTATAATCCCTTTCCTATAGTTTATAAAGGGGAGATGGATTAATATGGAACCTTCTTGTGAGATTAGCATGCCTCTTCTAGAGGTTACCAAAGAGCTAGTATAAATAAGTCCATGTCATATAAGGTGTAGATTGATCGATGTGGGAAGTCTACTTATGAAATCCAATTGTGGCATCCAAATTATTATTTTTTTTTAATTTAATAATAGGTATTTTACTATTTTTTTTATTTTTTTGAGGGATGGGAGAAGATAATCAATGTGGAAAGCTTCCAAAAAATTTATATGTCATGACAAATGCTTTACTCAGCCATCCTTCAAGGAAGTGGTCTAAGCTTGTGAGATTTGTTTAAGGCTTTTGATAGTTATCCTTTAAGGGAGTAGTTTACCTTATATTTAGCATTTTTTATATGTTTTTGGTAGTTTTCCTTTGAGGGAAAAATTTGTGAATGCTAGGAATAAGCCATATTTATTTTTGTATTTTTTCTTTTGCTTTTGTTTTTTTTTGCTTTTTGATGACATAGACTTACTTATATAGGCTTAAAGTTCACATTTTATGAAGGCAAAACTAAATCACAAGAAGGTTAATGAGGTGTAAAAAGAGGTTTAAGTGACAATGACCATGGGAATTCATCTTATAAAAGGGGAGGAGAGTATCATAAAAATCATGCCATAGGTAGATCCATAGTACCCATGTTTAAGATTAGGCTATGATTGTGATGGGTAATCACATGATTCAATTTTAATTAGGTGTCCCTAAAATAAAGAGATGAATGTGGTTTGAAAACAAGGGATGAGATTAAGTTAGACAAAAAGTGAATTTGATCCTATTTAAAAAAATAAAGGATGCAGATGCGAAGCATTGAGGGGCTCAGGTTCCAAGTTTCCTTCAATAAAAGACAACTAGTAAGTTCTCGATCCATACTTGTGTGTTATGATATAGGGTCCAAGCCAATTGAAAGCAAACTTACCCTACTTGCTTTTCTCTAAACTAGTTACATGTTGATTTTCCTTTAGGACAAGGTCTTCAACATTGAGTTATCACACATTGAGGTGTTTGTTATAAGTGTTATTGATTTTATATTGATAGACATGAAGATGGGTAAGTGAAGATAAATGACATTCATCAAGTAGATCAAGTTGGGCTAAGTGTTCTTGATGATAATCATTCTTAGAAATGAGATCTTACAGGGATATGTAAGGAGAGGGAATTTGGACTTTGAGAGAAAAGATGGCCTCGACTCTAAAAAATAGAGAAAAGGGGTAGCACCCATAGGGATTTGAATGCTAGTATGATATGATCATAAGGTGAAGGGGATGTGCAAATGCCAATCCCAACCAGACGCATTAACCATTTTATCTAGCATGTTATTGAGAGTTTTGTTAGAGGAGTTTTCCTGTCTATTAGCTTATGGCCAATAGGGAAATAATAAATTTGAAATTGATACTCAATTCTTCACAAAGACTTTGGACTTGTTTATTTTTGAATGATTTTCCATTATCGGTGATAATTTTATGAGGAACATCGAAATGACAAATAATGTGATGGTTGATAAAGTTGATAATATTTTCAACTTTTGTTAAGATGAGAGGAATAACCTCCACCCATTTGGTGAAATATTCCATTGTAGTGATGATATAATGATGTCATTAGAAGGAATGGGGTTAATTTCACCAATAAGATCCAAACCCCATTGTAAGAAGGTCTAGATATCTTTGGATACTTAGAGACTATGGCTAGGTGTGTGATGTAAAGTAACATGTTATTGACATTTAAAACACTTTTTCACATAATCATAGTACTCTTGGTTAAGGTTGGGCCATAATATTCAACGCAAAAGATGCATTTAGTGATGGCTAGGCCACTAAAGTGTCCCCCACAGATCCCATCATGCATATATTTGATAGCATGAGAGGCTTTGTGACTACATAGGCAACATAAGTGGAGACCATCAAAGCCAAATTTATAAATAATTCCTCCCGGTATGGTATAATGTGAGGTACCCTAAATAAATGCTCTTCAAGCATTCCTAGAAAGATTGGAAGGGATGATGGCAAGGTTAAAATAGTCAAAGGTTTATTGATACCAAAATTTGGGTTGGGTCTCCTCCACATTGAAGATGGTAGGAGAGTCTGATTTGATATAATAAGGCTCAATAATTTGATGGATAATAATAGATATCTTAGAGTCAAAGGGTGTAGATAGGGTATGAGAAGTGAAGGAATCTATCGTATCAACAAACTTATTCGTAGATCATGAAGTGGTTTGGATAAAGTAGTATTCAAATGATGTTAAGAGTACATCAGATAGTTGTTGGTACTATTGAAAAACATCATTCTTATATTGATAAGAGTAATTTATTTGATTGACCATAATTGAGAGTCACCAAAGATGTTGATTGTTTTGAATCCTAAGGTTAAATCAGTTTGGAGACCTATCGCTAGGGCTTCGTACTCAACCATATTGTTGGTACATTCAAAATATATCTTGAAGTATAAATTAATAGGTTCACTATTAATGGGGATAATGATGATGTCATCTCCCCCACCATGTTGACACTTTGATCCATTAAATAACATAAGAACCTAATAGGTGAAGTCTGCTTGAGAGAGGGCATGATGGACTCATCTAGAAACTTGAGAGGAGGAGTTTAGTTATATATTAATGGTGCTTTAGATTATTGATCAATAATGACTTGTCCTTTAATTGACTTTTACTAAAGGGACTCAAGGTTAAACTCATCTAAAAGCATGAGCCACTTAGCCATATGATAGTTTTGGTATGGGTTGGAGTGCATATACTTGAGTGGGTCAGTATTGGTGATGACATAGGTCTTGTAGTTGAGGAGGTAATGGCAAATTTTGATGGCCAGAAAGACCAAGGCAAGGCACAAATTCTCATTATGGGTGTACCAAGTCTTGTACTCTACAAGTACGAGGCTAATGTAGTAGATGCCTTAATATTTATGCTTCTCATCTCGATGAGGTAGCATTGCCCCCAAAGAGTGGTTAGTGGTGGGAATGTAAAGGTAAAAAGGTTGATATTATTTGGGAGGAATGAAGAAGGTTGGAGATAGAAGGTATTATTTAAGCAATTCAAAGGCCTTTTGATAGTCATTATTCTATTGAAAATATACATTCTTCTTGAGAAGGTGGCATGGGGTGGAACGGTTAGCATCGATCATAGAGCTAAGAGATAAAGTGACGAATGGATTGGAGCTTCCCCTAAAAGATATGGATTTGCTTGAGTTAGGTGGTAGGAGGCATGTCAAAGATTGATTTTATTTTGGTGGGATTGACTTTAATTCCCTGAAGGGAGATGATAAAACCAAAGAGATTTTCTGAGAAGACCCCAAAAATACACTTCTTGGGGTTAAGATAGACATGGTGATCGATGAGGTGCTCAAAGATAATCTTAAGAATGACTAAGTGATCTTTATAATATTTGAATTTCCTAAGAAGATCATTGACATAGTTTTATATGATTTTATGAATAAGGTCATGGAAGATGTAGGTCATAATGCATTGGTAGGTTGGACCAATGTTATTCAATCCAAAAGGCATGACCCTATAGAAAAAAGTTCCCCATGGGGTGATAAAGGTAGTTTTGTGTTGATTTTCAAGGGTAATTAAGATCTGATTATAACCCAAGAACCTATCCATAAGAGATAACATCTCATGGTTGGTTGTAAGATCAACCAACTAGTCGATGCTTGGCAAAGTAAAATCATTATTTGGGCAAACAAGGTTAAGGTCATGAAAGTCCACACAAATGTGAAGTCCCTATATGGCTTTGGTGATAGGTAAGATGTTTGAGACCCATTAGGGATAATCAATGGGTTGGATGAAAATGATGGATATGAGATGTTGAAGATCTTCTTTGATGAGAAGGGCTATGTGAGGGTGCATTCATCAAAGTTTTTGCCTAACTAGATTCGCACCATGATTGGTGACTATATTTTGGGTAGTGATAGAGGGGTCAATTCCTAGAATATCATTTTAAGACCAAGTAAGTGTTATGTTATAGTCTTTCAATAAGGAAGGGAAGTCTTAAAGCTCCTTAGGATTTAGTGATTGGCTGATTTTGATAATGTGTGGGTTATTTAGATTAGTCAAGTTAATATCCATGGTGGATTCATTCAACATGGTTTAAGTCTCAAGTGGAAGAACTTTGTGGATAGAGGAATCTTTTGCACCAAGATAGGTGAGAATAAAATTGTTATCCTGACACCGAATGGTATTAATGGTAGGAGAGTCATCTCCGACCATATTAGGATGAGTTGTAGGAATGGTTAAAATTACCCCATCCTTTTGATAAGTTAATATTCTAAGGCTGATCATGTTGATGAAAAAATAGTTAGGGGGATGATGTCAAAATCTTCAGTTGTTGATAGAGAAGGGGTTGGTGAGGAAGGGATGTCTTCTTCAACAATGATGATGGGAGGTGGGTTGGTTTGATTCTTAGGTGGCATGAAATTAAATCCATGATTTTTTTGAGGTATTTAGGTCTTGATTGGAAAAAATTCATGTGGCCCATGTTCATATTGACCTTGGATAAATCCCTTCCAAGCACACCTATAAACATATGTCTTGGGAAACTCTAGTTTATCCAAATAGGAAAAACTCAAGGTGAATGGTCGAGGTGAAAAAGAGGTGGTGGAAGTGTCAAGGGGTTTATTAAGTCCCCCATTTATGAAATTGGTTTGGTAAGTTGAGGGCCCAAAAAGAATAATGGATCCAATATTAGGGTCATAATCAGGTTGTTGGCCAAGATTTTTATACTCTTGAGGAGTAGGAATAGTGTTTAGTGTTAAAAGGTGATACTCCCCTAATGAAAGACACTATAAGGTTGATTATAAAGGGTCCATTGTGGGGATTTGGGTGGAAGGGATAGATGATTCGGTAGATGATTCATTGGTAAGAGAAGGTGGGGATTCATCTTTTAATGATGAAGGCTTGTTTGATGGAGGAAGGAGAATGTCATTGGATTGGTACATCATGTTGCATGGTGTAAAAGGACTCATGTCAGCCTGTATGGTAACAATTTGACCTTCATGTTCAAATTAGATGCATCAATGTAGGGTGGATGACACATGACCAATATAATGAATCCAAAGGCATCCTAGTAAAACATTATACTATAACTCACCTTTTACTACATATAAGAGCTTAGGAAGTATGTGGGGTCCTATGAAAATGTGAAGGACAATAGGTCCTAAAGTTATGTCCATGGTATCATTGAATGATCAAAACACCATTTGATGTTTTTGAGATAATGATAATGTTATCTCCCCCATCAATCATAAACCTCTTGATGTAGGTTTGGTTGATGTACATGATTATGAAGAGGGGAGGATCTAGATCATCTAGATGGATAGAGGATATTTTTGAATCCTTGAAGGTAACAAGGTTGGAAAGTTGAAGATTTTTAACAAAGGTTGCTAGAGGTTATGGGTCTTCTTGTTGGACCTCTATAAATTACAAAGATTCTATCATTGCTTGGTGGTGGTGGGGTGAGGTATTGATTAGTTCATACAAACTTATCTTTACTGGTGTTTGGTGAAGCTATTTTAAAACTACTCATTAGATATATTTGAATGGGTTAGATTGAGAGATACCCAAGATAGACACCTTGGGTTTGGTCAAAGGTAAAGGTGTTTGGCTTTAGTTGCGTTATTGGGTGGTAAAAGAGGGATATATCCATGGAATCGACACCTTTGCCTTTTCCTTATCCTTTAGTTGATCCTGTGATCATGTGACCACATGGATGGTATGGATTTGGGGAGGAATAAAGCTAGAGGAGTGATTTAGTTATAATTCACTCTGAGATGACAATGGTGGAGTAGTTAAGTATTAATCGATAGCTCTTGGTTCTTAGGTCAATGATGGGCTCCTAGGAGGCTCATCTAACAATAAGTAATCCTTGTGATATAGTTGATGTGCTAATACTTGGAGAGATTTACAATTCTACATATCATTGCCAAGTGTCCTATGGTATGAGCACACTAATTTATTAGTATATTAGGATGGTTTAAGACTATGTGGGTTAAATGGTCTAATAGGTGGTAAGGTTAAGCAAGATGCTTGTAATAACCTATGTAATATGGTTGGGTAAGATTTGAGCAAAAGGTGGCAAAGGCATGAAGATCTTAGGTTTGGTAGTTGAGGTGGAATCCCTTTTAGGGTTGGGTTTGATGGTAAGATATTTAGGTAAAGGAGCATTCTTGGTGGATGGTTTTGGTGTAGATTGATTGAGGGTGAAAGGTGTTGGGGTAGATTCTTGAGGAGTAGGTGGTTTTTTTGTATAAGGTTTGATAAAAATGGTGAGGATGAAATTAGGAGTGATGGTGTAACCAAAAGTGGTGGTTGGATTTGTATTTTGTCTCAGATGGTTGGTTTCCTTACTAAGGTAAAAGGGTGAGGTCAAAAAATAGAAGGCAAAGTGAAAAGGGGAGGCAGAGTTTTGATTTGTGTAATCTTAGGTGGTCTCACCTTCTTTTTTGGTTTGGTTTGGGGTTTATTTGATAGTTTTGGTGAAGTTAATTCCAATTTCAATGAGGGGTGAGTAAGGTTCTGAATAGGAAATATGCCAAGGTTTTTAGTGGGCTTGGTTGTAATGGTAGAGGGTGACTTGGTTATTTTAGATGGAGTTAGTTTGGATGGTTCAATTATGGTCTAATTGGTAGAGGTTTCTAATGGCTTGGTTGTGGTGATAGTGGGAGGTTGGGATGATAGTGGCATGGTTAGAGGCTCTTGCTTGGTTGGGTAAACAAGATCAAGATGATGCCTATATTTGGCATGATTTACATTGGGTTAGGACAAGTAATCCAAGTTTTGAACCAGTCTAGAGAAGGGCTTATAGATGGGTTTGATCCCTTCACTATTGATCTCAAAGGACAAACTCATCGATGGAGAGAGAGAAGTGGTTACCTCATCCTTTTCCTCAATCAAAGGTTTTGAGGTTTGGGAAGATGAGTCTCTTATGGGAGAGGTAGGTAGAGTGATCTCATTTTTAGGGATGCTTTCCAAAAAAAGAGTGGACTATTGTACGATGGAGGAGAAGGATACAGTGGAAATGGATACCTCTTTTGGTATGTCTCCCAAAGGAGAGGTTGGTATCTCAAATACCTCAATGAGTGGAGAAAGTGTAAAATTCATTTCCTTGGTTTTATTCTCTAAAAAAATTTAGAGTGACTCCACTAACTCAATAAGTGGAAAGGAAGGAAAAGTGGTTTAGGCAATGGTTTCCTTAGCAATGAGTTGATTGAGAACTGCATTAATGGTATGGACTTCATGGTTGTGAGAGGATTCTGCTCTGTTGTTTTCATTGTTCATGAAATGGGAATGGTTAGGAAATGGATATCTAAATATGTAAAGTGGTTGATTTTGGGGTATGTTGTGGTTATCTAGCATAATTTTCCCCTTGTTGATGAGATTTTGGATGATATTATTGAAAGTATTACACCTACTAACATCATGCCTAATGACATGGTGGAAAGAACATAATTTGTTCTCCTTATACCAACTAGGTATAAGATGAGAGAAATCAAATTTTTGTGGAGGTTTTATTGATGGGAGTTGTATGATATTCAATTTCAACAACTGTTCCAAGACCAAAGTGTATGACTCCCCTAGTGGAGTAAATTGCTTTTGATTGTTGCATTTTGGTATTCTAGTGTTCTAATTAGAGGAACTGGAAGAGTTGGGTTGGTTAATAATGGGTGGGAGGGAGGTTTTAAGGACAACCAAATTCAAGATTCCCTTATTTTTGGTGTTAATATTGGTTTGAATACTAGGTTTGGAGAAGGGAGTCTCATTTGATTTGAAGGTGGAATTCTTGATTCTCAATTTCAACTTTGCCTTATCAATGGATCTATTCTCTAATTTTGGTGCCATGGTGAAAGCCTCATCAAAATTATTGAAAGTTCAAACTCATAAAGTGGAAGAAATGTGTTTAGAATAAGCCCAAGCAATGAGTTTAATCAGATTGGGTTGGGGCAAAGAGAAATAGATTTGATTTATCAAGCTTATCTAATAGGCTACAAAGTCAGCTATGGACTTGTCAAATTGTTAAAAATGGAGTAGAGATCGGTGATGGAAACTTTCCTTAAAATGTTTATAGAAAAGTAATCTAAGAAAGTTTGAGCTAGTTGGGAAAAGGAAAAGAGGGAGTGCTTTATAATAGCACTCTACCAATGTAGTGCTAGACCTGATAGAGACATGGGAAAGGTATGATGAAGGAGAGCATCATCATAGGCAATCAAATAGAAATAATGCCTAAATACTCACAGGTGTTGTTGAGGGTCTTCCTTGCTCTAAAATTTTGAAAATTTTAGAAGTTCCTATTGAGGAGGATAATGTTGAATGGGGATGAATGAATGAATTAGTTCATTTTAGATTTGGTTATAAGATAAGAGGTTATGGGCATTAGAGATAGATGACTCCAAATTGGTCATTTTTTCCATTCACATTTTGACAAGATTTATTTGTGATTATGCACCCTCATGGTTTTAAAGTAGAGTATGTTGGGTTTGTGTAAGTTTAACATACAAATAGATGGTGGGAGGTTAAAAATCTACCACATATTGGTATGTGAACATGGGTGGTTGGGATGAATCCACATATGAATACATGGAAATAGGTGGTTGGGTGGAAGGTAGAGGTGCATACCCTTGTCAGTTAGGGATGTAGCTTAGGTTTGGTACAATGGGTGTGTAATGAGTAATTAATGCAGGTTGGGTAGGAGGTATGGCTGGGTTGATAGGTAAGGAATAGGTGGTAACTTTGGTACTGATGGGTGGAAGGGTAGAAGGTATGGGGACCACCAAGATCTAGAATGGATTGGAGGTAGGTTTTTTTGGAATAAGAGGAATGGTAGTGACATTGGTAAAGGGTAATTCCATGGTAAGTAGAGTACTAATGCCCAAAGGCTGTATTGATTCTATACTAGAAATATTGTTAATTGGGGTAGAAGGTGTTTGGGTGTTGGTTGGTTGGATGAGTTGGTTTTGGATGGTGGTGTTGGTGGGGTTATTGGTAGAAGAGGATGCTTGGGTTACCAAGGTTTGGTTAGAAATGGTGGCAATAGAAGTGTTATCCATAAGGTGGGGTGGCATGCCAAAGGTGGGCCAACAAGCAAAATTGAAGTAGGGGTACAGTGAGATATGGTGTTAAGGTAATGTTGGAGGGATATGGGGTTGTTATCCAAAAAAGTGAAGAAATCCACATCACCTTGGGCTACCATATAAGGGATGATAAGACTTTCATAAGGATGGGGAGAACTCTCTGCATCTGAGATGCACTCCATGGATGAAATAGAAGAGAAAGATGGATGATTAGGAGGTAGATCTTGATTGGTTGGGTTTCTGAGCTATTGCCTATTTAAAACCATGAAATTAAGGGAAAGAGGAAGATAAAAACAATATCACAACTCAAAAAAAGACTTTAAGACAAGAAAAATTCAAGGAAATGAAACACACACTAGAACACATTAGATCTTAAGGTTCTTTTTAGTCTCTTGTGGCTTATGCCTTAAGCTTTAAGAATTGTGTGACTCAACTTGGCTTGTAGAGTAGGTACTAGAAAATAAGTCTATAGTTGGTTTCAGGTAGTTAAAGGCTCTCAAAATATACACTACAACTTGATACATGGCTTGATATTGGGGTTTATCCCCTCAGTTCACACATCGTAGTGATAAGGGTGTTGGGTACTTAGCCAAAATATATCGAGTTGCTAGAGATTATACTTAGCCAATGTACTAAGTTGGTTCTCCCCTTGGTGTTGAAATCTAATTAGGATGGCTGAGAAAGGTGACCATTAGGTGATGAAATCTTAGTCGGGCCTTATGTCAGTGTTTTTATGATGATTAGGAGTAGGTGGTTTGGTCTTGTGTGTGTGATAAAAGTGAAGCTATGATTAATTCACTTGATTAATTAAGCTATGTGAGCTAAAATAAGTAATCAAACAATGTATGTAGTCAATTTTAAGCCCAAAATTAAATTTTGATTTCATTGTATGAGCAGATAACAAGAAAAAGAAGCAATTAGATGCAACTATGAACCTAAGGAAAAGACTCAAGGATCCCATTAGGCATGCTAGAATGTTTCATGTAAATTTTTATTTATTTCTTAAGAATAAAGTTGTAAAACTTAAAATAAGGGTGAGGTTAGTATAACCTAGATTTGGTTTATGCTTTGTGATCCAGATGGTTGTAGATACTCCTCTTTGGCTTGGGAGGAATGACCTGCAAACAAGAAAGCACTAAAGAATGGTTGATTAGTTAGATAGTAGGGTGGATTTCCTAAAAAGCTAGATCCAAGAAGAATAAGCTTCCTTGGAGGCTATCAATCCACACTTTTAAATAATCAAGTTATAAAAATGAAAGATGAATTATTTTCATGAAGAACAAAAGGTACTAAAATCAGATACAAGAAGTGATTAAAAGAGATGAATTTGAATAATTATAGAAATAAACAATTAAATATTAATGATAAATAAATTAGATATGGTTTTAAAAATATGGTGATGTTGTATGATCAAGTAAAAATTAGGAAAGTGGAATATGGTTGAGGTCTGATAGGTAAAATTAGCTTGCTATTAGAATTGTCACATAGTGACCATCAGCAATTGGGTGAACCATTGACATTTAGGTAACCATCATCAATTAGATGACCATAAGTAGTTGGGGTAGACCATTGGTGGTTAAGTGACCATCAATGGTTACTATCATATTTGGCTTTGGTAAGGGCACATCTGGTCTATAATATGGCTAAGTGATTTTTAGAGGTGGGTTTAGGCTAGAGGTTGGTTGTAAGATAGAAACAAAGGAACTAATTACTGCAAATAGATACTTAGCTTTGTTACCTAAAGAATGTTGAGGTGAGTGGTTATAAACTCATTATGGAGCTTAGAGCAATTTTGGTAGAGTGTCAGTGTCTTGGTTATGATCGATTAATTATAGCACCTGTGATCTCTATCGCACTCATTAGGAGAAGACTTGTAAAGGAATATTTGCTGAAAGAAGATTTAATAATTATTGATTCTCTCTGATGATTATTTCTCTCTCTCTCTTTCACCTTCTCTTCCTCTCTTTTTATAAAATAAAGGGAGAGGTGAAATAATAAGTTTAAACAAGGTAGTAATAGGTCATCTAATTATAATATTAACATGCATAATTATGTGAGTGGATAAGAATAAAAAATTAAAGTAGAGTTGAGCTAGAGTTAACCCTTAAGGTAGTTAAAGGTTGACCATCGATAGTTAGGTCTAACCATCAGTGGTTAGGGGTTGACCACCGATGGTCAATAGGTTAAGGTTAGAATAGTCCAAGATAGTTAGGGTGACTTAGGTTTGGAAGTTGAAAAGTTTTGAAGTGGTCCCGAGGGGATCCATGGGTGGTCTAGGGGTTAGTTCAATATCCAGAACCATTGTGTATGGTTTTCTATTGTATACAATGACAACTTCCATGCCATAAACCAATTATAATGGAGTTTTCCATATCACATGTTTGTAATTGGTTATATAATCCCATAATATTCCTATAATGTGATATCCTGATTCATCTCATTACATGTTACAAATCTTCATGATTATTTTATCTAGTACCTTATTGGATGCTTCCACTTGACCATTTTTCATAGGATATTAAGTTGTACTATTCTAGTGCAAAATAATGAATTATTATATCAAGGTTTGAATATTTTTGTACAAAAAGTGTGTCCCTATTTAACTTATTTTATTATACCAACACATTATTATATTTATAATACTCTCATATAATAATTTTGTATCATCCTTTGTACAACAACTTGAAGTCATAATCGTCTTGACCCATTTAGTACAATAATAAAGTACATTGATGATATACCTAGCATGAGCCTACTTGGATGGTTTATTTATAGGCCCTAAAATTTCAATATTCCAATATTCAATTTTTTTAGCTATAACTAGATTCAATGGAATTTTATCCCTCTAATTTGGCTTTTAAGTACATTGACAAATGTTGCAATGTCTAGCTATTCTATGTGTATCCTCAAATAAAACAAGCTAAAAAATTCCACTTTATAATATCTTTTACATAATTGATTCACCTTTGAATTATCCTATTAAAAGTATTTGGTGTGGCTCCTCTAACACTTGTAATTTTTCATGATCCAAGGCTACTCCTTGCAAAACATCATCTTTACCCAATTTATAAAGGAATCCATTGATTAAGCTGAAAACTAAATCTTGTGCAATAATTTATTTCTTATCAAATTCTATATAGTGTTTTTTACACATACCATGCTACATAAAATTTCTAATTTCTTCTAGTTTCCTAGGGATCACATTAACCTATAATAGATGTGCATAAGGAGATTCATCGTACAAGTCTTATGGCTCTTCCCTTGTTTGAATGAGATTGAGATGGTCTGGCCTGACATTTTAACATCATGGTTTCATAATTATTTTAAATTAAAATTATTGAAATATCATTATCCAACCCTAAATACTTCCTCCAAATATTGATTTATTTACTTAATATCATAGTGCTTGGTAGTCTATGAAAAAATCAAAGGGAGTAGCCAAAAAATAATGTCAGAACTTTTATAGTGTAAACACCATCACTATAAATTCCCACCCTATTTTAGTATAATATTAATCATCTATAGATAACTTATGAATTTAAAAATTAGTGGGATGGTTTAAACCTCCTTCACTTGGTTTTGTGAGAACTATTGTTGCTATTGATCTAGATGCATCCACATGGACATAAAACATTTTATTCTAGTCTAGAAATACAAAAAATTAAGCTATAACTAATCTATAATTCAATTTTATAAAGTCATTTTAAAAGTGTCAAGTCCATTCATAATTAATATCCTTTCACAATGAATTTTATAGAGGCTCTGAGTTGTTTGCATACCCATGAATTAACTTGTGATAATATCTAATATGACCCATAACTTGTCAAACCTATGATGGGTTGGTAGGTGGTTTTATATCTACTATTACTAAAAAAAGTTCTTGATCCACCAAAATCCCATCACTATAGAGCACATTTCAAATAAACACACCAAATATTAATAAAAACACACTTATTTAAATTTAGTGTGATTCATAGCACACCAACATCTTTCTAACATCAAGCTTAGAAAGGTGTTCCTCAAATAGTTTAATACCACCCAATCCTCCAGATATACTTCAAAATTTTATGGAAGTCCTTGAAAGTAGTAAAAATAGTTCCAGAGAAAAATGTTAGTGAACTTTTTATCCTAAAAGGTGTCACCTTAT
Source organism: Torreya grandis (assembly GCA_037957365.1). Lineage (NCBI taxonomy): Eukaryota > Viridiplantae > Streptophyta > Pinopsida > Cupressales > Taxaceae > Torreya > Torreya grandis. The sequence goes on along the minus strand of JARHVA010001600.1, from coordinate 2,187,602 downwards.
TAAAATATGATGCTCACTCTCTAGCAAAAGGTGTATTTGTGTGATCTTCAACTACGATATGAATTTGGTGATACCCACTAAAACCATATGTAAAAGAGTATACCTCATGTTCTGTAATAAATTAAATCACCTAATTTATGAATGGGATGGGTAAAATATCATTTAAACAAGCAGAATTTAGTGCATGATAGTCCCCATATATATGAATTTTTCCTGTCTTCTTTGGTTGAATGACCATAAGACTTAAACATTCAAATTTATCAATTGAATAGATGACTCCAACTTATACTATATGGTAAATTTATTATTTCAACTTAATGTTAATATGGGGATTCAACCTATATGTTCAATTCTTAATTAGGTGTGTGCATTCTTTGACTTCAATATGCATCTCTTCAAATAAAGGATCTATGCCCTTGAATTTATTTAAACTTCATAGGGAATAAATATTCATAAACATGGAATAACTGAATAACATATAAAGCCTATTTTTATGTACAATAGTCCTAAATAGTATCCATCATAGGTGGTGTGTTTTTACCAATGTTCTATGTCCTTTTTGCATCATTTATTGATATATTTGAATTTCCTTAGCTTTCATTGAATCCACTACTTCCATTTCCCCTAATTGTTGTGTGATATTTAGGTTTCACAATTGATCCTCCTTGGCCTTATCTATAATATTTTTCTTTGTAAACTTTACGCTAATTTTATGTTTAAATAATCCTTTTAGGTCCATGTCTCCTTCATTTTTTGTGTGTGTAGATTTATTTGTATTGTTCTAAATATTTTTATAATACTTAATAATGTAACCTTTATGCTTCCAATCATAATGGAACTTTTATTTTGTTTCATAGATTATTGTATTCATGTTACCTTGATATTTTTGTTTAGTTTCAAGAGTTATATCCTCTGATCTTCCAGGGCACAAAAATATTTTCATTTTCTACAAGGTTTTATGCAAAAACAATTTTTCATCCTAAAATACAAGTTGATATAATATCCATGCATCTTAATATATTTTCTTGCTTAGAACTAGAGCTGCATTTTTGAAAAACAAGGTGTGATATGTAATCTCACATAAACATATCATATTCTTCTTCACAACTAATATTTTTAGTTAAATGAATAACCAATAAACTAGTTGTGACTCTCTTTAGTTCATAATTGAGCATAATGAATTGTGTTTCTATGAGAGGTACATACTCTTGAAGCCTATGAATGAACTTTGTGAAATTATTTGTACCAAATTATTGAGTAACTTTACTATTAGTTATGAATAAAATTCGCATGGGTCTAAATTAATAATCATCTCACCACCAATTTAACATATTAATATATGAATCACCATTTACAAATGAATCTTATCCCTAAGCTATTACACCTTCCTCTATGGGTTGAATGTAATCTTGATCTATCACACCCAGTTGTTAGATATTATGATTTATAACCTTGTGGGAAATTGCATAGAGGTGATTAATACCCTATATTTTAAAACAATGATAGTTACTAAGATATCTAAACTATTTAACTCTATGGAAAATATATTCTTTTTAATATTGTAGCTTCTTGTATAGGTATGATACATAATGAAAATTTATATCTCCCACTACTTATATCTTGGGGTATATTTTAAGTTTAAATAAAATCTTCCCCTTATGCTCATATGAGTAATAATTATCTTTTGGTAGCATTAATGGTTTCTCTTATGGGATCTCTTATCACAATACACAATGCTAGGGAGGTTTTCAAATTCTCTAGTTAAGCACAATCACATAACAACCCTAAATAAACCCTATGTTTTATATTCACTAAACTAATAACAAGTAAAGTCTAATATAGTGCTCACCAAATCCTTTGGCACAAAGTAAGGGTAAAAAGAAAAAAAAAATAAACATGTATAGAAGACATATACTCATGTCAATGTATATAGAATCCTAATGCATAGAAGAGGAGTACAAAAGCATATCTATCTACTCTTACAAAGGAAGAACAAAGTTAGGAATACTCACCTTTGAAGATGAACTTGTCAAGCCTCAATCTCTCCCTTGGCCAAGGTACTTTATAAGAGGTTGTTATGGTATGTAAAGAAGACAAAGACAAATAAACTATAGGCTACATAACTTATAAATGCTTCTAAAAGACTTCCACACAAGACAAGATCCGTATCTCCAAAGAAAGTATGAAACCCTAAGCTTGCTCCTTAAGTAAAATGGTGGATAAACAGATGCATAATATCTCTTATTCTTCTCTAAATAATGAAAAAATGAACTTGTATATATAGGTGAATTTAACCTTAAGCCCTTCTAAAAGTTTTAGCTGATAGGGTCAATTTAGTTGATTTAATATAATTTTTTGACAATGAACCATGTTGAAAATGAACTAAGTCAGAAATGTAGGTTAATTATCAAAAATAATATAGGGTCGACATAGCTGATATAGTTATGCAAAATATAAATAAGGGGCTTAGGTTAGGGAAGGGATAATGAAGGTGTAAAATGATTGAGGAGTGTGCAATAGAGAAGAACAAACATATGGATATGGTTTTCAAGATACAAGTGTGTAGATAACAAGTGGTAAAAGGGACAACAATCTTGTGAAGCACAAATGGTCTACCCACCCTTTCCTAGTACACCCCTTAAGGCATGCACTCAAATAGATTGAGACTTGAAGGGTTCCTATAAAATAAAAAGTTTCAGTAAGTGATAAAATTTTGAAAATATTATGTGTATATGTATTCCCCACTCGAAGATCATCATGTGTCACATGAGTACAACATGAGATGGTGCTTTGGGAATAGAATATGATAACACATAACATTGATGCTAAGTAAAATGCACTAAGAAGAAAATAAGATAAATGAAAGCATAGAATTGAAAAACACATACCTTTACTTACCTGAGTGTTGTAGATAAATAAGGAGATAATGGGATAAGTTAAGGTGTCCAATGTGAAGAACATTAGGTGAACCTATGGAGATTAGTACAAAAAATAGAAAAAAAACAAAAAAATTGTAATATAGGCATATAATAGTGAAAAATATTCTCTATGATGTTAGTATTTCAAAATCTTTTACTATTTTGGAAAAGAAATATTTATTAGAGACAAATATATGAGGAACTTAGGAAAATTATCAATCTAGGATTGCTAATGCGAGCTTAGAACCAAAAATATTGAGGGAAAATGATTGGAAAAATGGTGTAAAATGAATGACAAATGATTTTAGAACACTGTAAATTAGATTGGTGGAAAACATAAATGGCAAAAAGGAATGTAGAACATACTAAATCACATTGGAAAGCATGTAAAATATGAATGATAAATGAAATATCAATGTAAGATAAATTTAACAAAAATATGGAAGTAAGTGACAAATAACCCCATGTAAGATAAGCATGTCAAATCAAACATAAATAAAAATGTGAATGATTGAAAAATGAAATTATAAATTAATATGTAATATAAGTATGTCAAATTAAGATGAATAAATCATAAATAAGTGAAAATGAAATGTAAGTCAAGATGTAAGACAAACATGAAGAGTTCATACATAAATAGAAACATGTAAGAATGCCAAATGTCATATGTAATATAAGTTAAGTTTGCATAAATCAAACAAGAACATGATGGAGAAATGAAAATCAAAAGCTCTAAAGGATGAAAACTCAAACTTAGTGCTTGTTTCGAGATACAACGTAAGAGAACACAACCACATAATGACATGACTAGTATGACAATGAGATGGTGTGATAATAAAATGGTGTAAAGATGTTTGTGAGGAAGGCCTAGTCGTATCCAAGGTCTTACAATGAAACTTAAAAATTATAAACCAATAGGCATAATAAGGTATATGTGATCAAGGATGTGATCACCTAAAATAAATTTCCAATAAGGGGAATATAAATAAAATATGATGTAAAATATGGAATGTGACGCACCACATGGGTGATGTGAACATCCTTAGCAAGGATGAGACACACTTGGCAAGTGGGAAAGGCTAAGAACTATCAACACCAAGGACTTAGGACATTTTAACTAATAAACACAAGATTAGGATAACAAGTGAACTATATAAATCATCCCATGAAGGCTATATGCATGAAAATTAAAATGAACCTACCTTCCCATAATGTGTTCCCCATTCCTCAAGACTCTTTATAGAGCCATCGATCTATTTTGGAGATTGGGTACTTTCATGAGAAAGTAGGTAGCACGATAATATATTTTTAATTTTTTTTTTTCTAATCTACTAGCCTATCACACCCCAATGGACCTTGGATCTATCATGAGGCCACCTATAGAGACTTAACTTCAACTAGAAAAATAAAATGTCCTTGGAATCATATCTTTTAGTGTGATTTGACTTTTGAGAATTTTGAATGTTGTCTTTTTAGATCATTTCCTTTTGTTTGTATTTTATGATTTGGCTTTTAAATTTTTTGATGGATTTTTCTATTCCTCCTTCATATGGATTTGGAAAACCAAACATGGGTGTTAAAGATGACAAACACAAGAGAGATTACACTTGGTCACTAGAGAAAAACAAATAAATACCAAGGTGTCTAAAGACTCCTAAACTTCCCCACAAGTAAGTGTTCAATCTCAAAGTTGATCAATGTGAGCATCAAATGAAAAGAAACAAGGGAAATATGGGGATCATGAGAGAGATATCTATGTAATAAGTGATACAATTATGAATATGATCATAGCTGATCATAAGGAGGTAAAATAGTGTTATAAAAGATACATGGCTATGCTTATTATAGTCATGTCACTAGAGAATCTATGCTAACCTACAACAGATCTATCACAAGCACTAATGAAAGTAGTAGTCATCCCAAAAAGTGGTTTTAAATATATTTTAATGTGGTAACTTGTGAGGAAAGCTAGGTCCTATCCATTTTCTTACAATACAACTCACAAGGTGAACACAAATGAGGTGAATGCTAAATAAGGGGAAAAATAATCATAAAGCTACTAAGGCAAATAATGACATAAAAATACAAAAATAAAAGAGATATATAAGGACCAAAAATGAAAAATACTAAATGTAATGTGTAATAAAACCAAATAACATAAATTAAAATAATGATGATGGTAAAGTATGACTTAAATAAGTAAAGTGCATAAAAACAAATAAACATGAGACAAAAAATAACAAGTAAGACCTATGATAATTTTTATATCAAAGATGAGCATGTGAAATATAAGTCTATAAGTCTCAAAAGGTTTCTTGAAGTTGATTTTGTTTTTTATTATGAATTATATAATAATAATGTGTATCATAAGATTCCCAAATGGATAAGTGGATGTAGGGATGGGCATCACAAGATGCCCTAACATGTGAGGTAGAGTGAGGTAACATTGAACCATTAAAATGATTTGCATTGGGTTAGTAGTTGCATTTGGAGATAAGTAAATGTGTTGGTTTGTCATATTTTAAGGAGGTTTAATGTGACATAGGATATGTAGGAGAGGTATGAGGAGGTAAAGGAGGACGATGCATGATATGCTTTGGAGTAGGCATGTGAACTAGGTACTCCTTCGGTTCACATGACCTAAGAGGTTGAGGTTAAATATATGCAATGATATGTTTAAATTTGTTCATGCTAGCTATCATTTTATTATTGGTATAGGAATAAGGATCAACTATGGTTTAAATAAAATTAGTGGATGAGGTGTAGGTATGGGGTAATTGTTATTGTTCATTAGGTAGGTGATGTTAATGTAATTCTTGAGATTGAATTTGAGAAGCTTGAATATAATCTTGATAATTTTGTTTTGTGAGAGTATCAAGATTGAAATGTGGACAAAGAAAGGAAGAAATAAAAAATCAATGAAGATCATTACAAGACTCATGAGAATTACCTATAGTAACATGCCACCAATAAAATTTATCAAAATTGTACCACTTTGGAGGAGGTTTTGAAGGATCAAATCTCATAGGTTTAGAGGGTGTCAATTTCTTCTTAAGTTGTTCTAGACTCAAGGGAGGGTGTGTTGGGTTAAAATTGGTTGAATTAGATGCTCCATTTTGAGGGTTGGGAGGCTTGAATGAATCAATGTTATGAGAAAATTATTAAGAAGGTTCTTTAGTATTTATATGAGGTGTTTCAAATTGATTCATAAGAAAAATTTTCCATTTTTTTTGGTCCAAGGCTTCTTCTAAAGTTTTAAGGGAAAAGATTTCAACTTTGTATTGAAGTGGAGCTTTAAGAGTAGTAACAAATAGTTTTAAAGAGTATCAATATTCAGGTTATGGTCTACTTTATGAGTGAGATACTTCCATCATTTGATGAAAGTGTGAATAGATTCATTAGGAAGTTGCTTGGCATTGATGAAATGGCCAAGGTAATTTTTAGGAAGGTCATCATGTTGGAATTCCTTCACTAGAACATTGACTAAATCTTATAGTTGTGAGATGGAATTTCTAGGAATTTGGTTGTACCATTCAAGTGTATCACCAATAAATTTTTTGGCTAAGATCTTGGTGGTAGAAAAGGTGTTAGTTTGGACCCATTCCTTATAGAGATTACCAAAAGACTTAATAAAGGTAGTAGGGTCCTTAGTCCTATTATATGTGATAGTTGGAGAAATGTTTCCAATATCTATGGATGCAATTAATGGATTTAAAGGTTCATTTTGAATATGTCAAATCATTTTATTATTCATTAGAGGTTGAAGGATTATATTCCCATTGGCATCTTTATAAGGAGGAAGGACAAAAAATTTATTTGGTTGAGACATGATGACTTGAGGTGGTTGACTAGTCATGTGTAATAAATGTTTTTGCATTTTCATCATTTGGGAATGATTAGTTGTTTGTATGATGTTCATTTATTGAAATATTTATGTAAGAATTTGATTTGTGTTTATTTGCATATTTGAAGGTAGGGTATTAGTATTGTTAGGAGGAGGATTATTAGTAGGTGTATGATTCCCAACATTAGTGTTAATAGTCTTAAGAGTGGTAGAAGAAGGAAGCTTGGTAAAGCCACTATTATTCATAGAAGTGTAAATAGTATTATCATCAATGTTTTTGAATAATTTAGAATCACCTAGATTATCAATTTGATTGGTTTCAACCATGTTATTTTGGTAAGTGATAATTCTAAGTGATCTTATTATGGGTGTAACAAGAGGATTGTGAACATTGGTTTTAAGAGGTGGAACATAATGTGAGGTTCCAAAATTTGATGTAGATGGGTTGATGAGTTTATGACTTATAGGTTTATAAGGTGTAAAAATGGTATAAGGTATATGATTTTCATGTTTTGGGATTTGTTTACTAGGATTGTTTAGATCTACTATATGGTATGGGGTAGATCAAGATTGAGAAGATTTAGATACATGTGATGAAGAGTTTCACCATAAAGAATTATCTTATATGGTAGATAGGTGGGGTAGGAGAGAAAAACCCATGTAAATTCGAAATGGGTTGAGACTATCAAGAAAGAATTTGATAAGAGGCTTCATGATGCCAAGTAGGAATGGATATCAAAAAGTTAAGAGGAAAAATAGGGATAAAATTGGCCAAAAAGAAGGACAGTGTTAAATGATACTAAGTCGACACAGTCGACCTAGTATGTTAAGGAGATAGTTATGAATGATACTAAGTCAACATAGTCAGCTTAGTATACTAAGGACATAATTATAAATACTACTAAGCTAACATAGTTGACTTAGTATGCTTGGGATATAGGTAAATCAATATGTAAGAGACCATGTCGATAGAGATAACAGTGTTCTAAAAATAATTTTTTTTTTGAAATGTAATTTAAAAGAAATAAATGGAAGGAAACACATAATAAATTAGGCTAATGAGGATAATCCAATTGAAGCACATAGCACAAAACCTTGTACCAATGCTAGCCAATGCAAGTTTTTGCAATACAACATAAATTTAGTAAAGAACAAGCAATCAACTTGGAAAGTAAATGCTAACCAAGTGGTCATCCTAAATTTTATTAGATTATTAGAGTATGATTTTAGATGTGATAATAAGTTGGTTGTAAAGAACTAAAAATCAATCTATGGATGGTTTTAGGATGTTTAAGCTAAAAGGGATCTATGTTGGCAATGGTACTAGCTTGGTATTGGGGCCTACCCCCTCACTTCACACACTATAGTCATAAGGGTGTCATGTGATTTTCCAATATATATCATTAATCACATGTTTATACTTGGCCAAAAAACCAAGTCGACTTCCTCCTTGGTGATGAAATCCAAGTAGGTAAGCCTTGGGTAGATAATTGTTTAAATGTGTTTTTAAGATTTTATGATTTGGTCGTGTGTGCAAGAAAAATAAAAAATATTGTAACTAAATGTTATATTGAAAAACCACCTAATTAGACTATGTAATCTATTCTAAACATGAAAGAAACTAAATTTTAAAGTGTGAGATAATTACTAGCATATAAGTTTTAATTCCAACATTGAAACAAAGTACAGTGTCAGGTTGGATGATAGTGTATGTAGAGATTATAGAATAGAGTCGACAGTGTTGCTATTGTATTTCTAAATCAAGGGTCTATAAAATAACTATGTTGATAATGTTGACCTAGTTTTCTAGACAAAGATAAAAGATAGAGCTAGATCAATAGAGTGAACCTAGTTTATTATATAGGGGCAGTTTTAAAGACTACAAATTATGAAAAACATAAATGTAGTGAATAATATAAATGATAGAGAAAGAGATAAAGGAACTTTTGTGGGTTAGATATGATTAGAATTTTCAAATTTGTTTTAAAACTTCTTGAAAGTTCTACCAAGTCAATAGGGTTGACCTAGTTTTCTAAAACCCTGTTACTAAAGCCTATAAAAATAACTAAGTTGATAGCATTGACCTAGTTTATTTTCATATCTATCTACTCTTACAAAAGAGGAACAAAGTTAAGAATAATTACCTTTAAAGATGAACTTATCAAGCCTCAATTTGTCCCTTGGCCAATATGCTTCATAAAAGGTTGTTTTGGTTTATAAGGATGACAAAGACAAATCAGATCTAGGCTATACAACCTATCAATGCATCCAAAATACTTCTCTATGAGACAAGATCCGTATCTCCAAAGAAACTATGAAACCTTAAGCTTACTCCTCAAGTAGAATGGTGGATAATCAGATGTGTAATATCTCTTACTTCTTCTTTTATAAATAATGGATAAATGAACTTTTATATAAAGGCAGATATAACCCTAAGCCCTTCCAAAAGTTTTAGTCGATAGGGTCAATTTATTCAACCTAGTAAAATTTTTGACAATGAACCATGCTGAAAATAAACTAAGTCAACAATGTAGTCTAATTGTCAAAATCAATACAAGTTCGACATAGCTAACATAGTTATGTAAACTATCAACAAGGGGTTTAGGTTAGGAAAGGGCTGATGAAGGTGGAAAATGATTGAGTGTGAAATAGATAATAACAAACTTAGGGATATGGTTTTTAAGAGACAAGTGTGTAGATAACAAGTGGTAAAAGGGGCAATAATCCTATGAAGCACCAATGATCTGCCTAACCTTTTCCTAGTGCACCCCTTAAGGCGTTCACTTAGATAGATTGAGACTTGATGGGTTCTTTCAAGATAAAGAGCATTAGTAAGTGATAAAATTTTGTAAATATTATGTGGATACACATTTTAGCATCAATAGTCATAGGATCTCCCTCATTGGCATCTTTATTTTATATGGATCATAATAATTGGGCCACTTTAATTATCACTAATTTCTCTTTCGTAATATTTGGATATTTATCCTCTTATAACTTCCAAATATGACCTTATGTCAGTATCTCCAAAGGTGGAATACCCTATTCCTAGTATTGATTCCAGGTTACTACTAATGTGAATGTTTGATTGTTTAAATAAGAGCTTACTATAGTTTTATCCTTCTTTTACTTGTATACCATTGTAAAATCCTTTGTATCTTGCTACCCTAAAATTATAAATTAGGTTTATAAAGTTTCCCATTACAGATTACAAGGTAAATTTTACATGATATGACTTACCTCTCTACCCATATATCAAGTAATTAGTCATCTCTACCATTGGTTCTCTTTCTTTCAAACTTGGTAGATTCCTTGATAGCCTCCATCTATTCATGGAGATCCCCATTCATATTATTGATTTCAATATCCTATGTATTACCTTTGGGGAAAATAAGGTTCCCAATTAGCCTCATATTGTTAAGTGGCATAGGAGCCCATCCTTTTTAGTACTATGGATAAAGTGGAATCCATCTAGGATGATAATTAAGAAAGGTAGGATCTTATCCTTGTGAATACTATGATACTTTGGGACCCAATGTACTTCGTTAAGTCATATCAACTTTTAGACTTAGTATAATTAGCTTTGGCATAAAAGACTAATACATAGTGACTTAAAAGACATTACTAGTAATGTCATCTTTGAACTCTTATGAAACCCTATAATTTTTATCATAATGAGTGTGAAATTTGAAAAAACTACAATATAAAATTTTTGGTTATTGCATATAATGTTGTAGTAGATGACATTTAGAATTTGTATATACTTATATGTGACATAAATTGTAGAAATGTATTTTGATTCTAGTACATTCATTTTTATGATGTCCTTCTTACCCACACTCAATGAACCATATACCCAACCTTGGTTTCTTGCCATATTGGATTTTTCCATCCTACATAATATAGGATTAAGTTTGGCATCTATATTTTTAGAGCTAGGGGGAATTCTCCAAAATAATCTATTTTTTACACCCTGATCAAAATTGATCTAACCTCATTTTTTTTACTAAGCTTATCTTATATATAAATTGATTCATAATCCCATAATAAACCAATCAAATTTATTAGGATCATGCAAATAGAAATTCACCTTATTGATGGCATCCAAAAATTAGTGATCATAATCCCATACTGGTTCTCAAGGGTTTTGTCTAATTTTAATTAAATTTGTAATATTTTGACTAACATATTTCTCCATATTAAATTCCCCTATAAGTTATCTTTGACCTCATTTAAGTTCTTATTGGCATTAATATTCATAAATAATAACTCTAGAGCTTTACCAATCAAGGTTTGTATACATTTTCACTTCTTATCTACATCATCAATTATACCCTTAACCTTCTACTTCATTTTCAATGTTAATATATTTTTTTCTAGGTCAGTTGACCCATCATACACCATCAATGCAATAAATAATCCCCTAGGGATTGGCATGATTCCTAAAGGTGGATTATTTACAGCTAGTTTATGTGTTAGAACTAGTGTGTGAGGACTAAAAATAATGATAATAGGTAAGTTAAATGTACTAAAATCAAGTATTTCATTGGATTTACCTTCAATTTGATTCTTTTATCTATCTAAAACTTTTTTAACTTATTCAAAACACACACTAGTCAATTTTAACTCCTTAAATGCTTCTAACTTAACAATCCCTATTATTAAAGTATTTATAATGGATGTGTCCCCATGGAGTAAATGAACTATCTCTAGTGTGTGAATAATGACCACCCATGAACCTTGCCCATACTTGTTTTCCATTAGATCATATTGGAATCACTATCCTTCCTATTATTAATACAACCCCCTTTTTTTTAGTTTCCCATGAAACCCAATATTAAATTTATTTAGCTAATATATGATGCCTTCTTCACTGTTTCTTCATTATTTTTCCTCTTCCTCTTCTAGGTCGGTCTTAATTTCAAGGTCGATATCTTCATAATATTTGATTTATCTATTCCCTTTAGTCTCTTCCATCTCACTCTGCAGATTTGAATTAAACTCTTCTTCTAGAGGTCCAAATCCTTTCACTCCTTGTGCATTACCTCTACAAATCTTACTTGAAGATACCTTTAGCCATTCATTTTATTCAAGACTCTATTTGTTCCACCTATTCTATTGAATTAATTCTATTTGAATCCCTAAAATATATTTAACTTCTTTTATCTTTCCTTGGTCCATTTATCCATCTCTATTTCCACTCACAATTGGTCTAATGTCCATAGTCATTTATCCTTCATTCATATTCTGCTAATTCACATCCCCAAGTTTCCTTGCTCAACTACTCCATGTCATCTAGAATTCATAGCATGGTCTTTCTCACAACTAGTATTTTCAACAATAAAGGAATTGACTTCAAAACTTCCCCTTTGATTCATCTAGTAAAAAAAATGTATGTAGCTTCAAATGCAATGTACCATTGCATAAAAAATTTAGTGAGGTCCTTATAAATGGTAGTCTTAAAATAGTGTTTAATCACACATGTCTAGTATGTGTCCAGGTTGTGCAATTGTTCAAGATTTTATTCACTCCAAGCAAAGTGCTATGTGCTATGAGGTCTGAAGTAATATTATTCAAGTGTGGATATCAAATCACCTATAAATTTGGGTAATTCATACTAGAATTTTTTATAAATTTATTCATGTATATGAGTATAGATTATTTCCTAGGCATGTGATCCGAGTCTAACAATTCTTCTTGTGCAAACTCATATATCCTCAAATCTATCTAGTTCTCAAGGTCCCTTTGACTAGGCAACCATATTAATATGTTATGGGTCCTAACAATGAAACCATTATTAGCAGTAGTCCCTAGATTTTTTCATCATGAAATTTTAATTGTTATAGTCTAGCAGGTTATAATGAGACTCACACAATTATAAGTTATTAATATGATTCATAACAAATATAAGGTGTGTGTAAATACATTAAGTTTATTATCAACAAATTACATAGTTAATATCCCACAACTTATAAAAATTTTCTTAAATTCATGCATAGAACAAAACCTCTCATCTTAATTCCTTTACCAAATTACATTAGAAGATACCCAAAGGATACATTATTTTGCAAGAAATACATACTCAGAACTCAAGAGGAAATTAAATTCTTAAAATTCAAAATAATTTTATTTTATTCAAAATTATTTTAGAGAGCTAATATATTCCTTTACATACATTGGGTATATATAGGCTTAGAATATCCATGACTCTTCACTTTATTGGCCTTTAATTTTCTCTTTGGCTTGGTCAAAGGTAAAAATTTAACATTCCCATCAGTACATTAACTTGCATGATTGATTACATTACAAAATATAAAAAATTGTTCATTGCATGTGCAATTTTATATATAATCGTGTGTACTATACTTTGAATCCTAGTACTAACAACTTTCAAATAGAGCTAAAATCATACTTGTAAAGTGAAATTGCACTTAAACACAAAACCATGTTTCAATGTTGATTACAAATTGTATAATAGAAAATTTGATAGATTTTTTTCTATAAGTTGTTTATCTTGATTGGAAAAGTAGTTTTTGAACATGCAAGTGTAAAAATGATTAAATGTTTTAAACATAAAAATTAGGACTCTATATAGTAAGAAATAAAATTCCCATCATGGGTTAAATGTGACATACATATGAATAATTTTTAACTTTTAAAATTTAAAAAATAGTTAATTTTTTCAAAGACTATATCTAATAAAAGGAAAAACTAAATCCAATTAAACCCCACAAAAAAAACCCTCATTTTTTTTAGACTCCATTATTTCCATTCATCCACCACAAAAAATGAATAACCCCAATTTAAATTCAATTAAAACACAAAAAAGCTAGCTTGAATCCCATTATAAATAAACAAACCAATTTTATAAATAGAGGGTCTTTTGTACACCCTAAACTTAATGAAAACTAAAAATAACCCAACTATGGATGGCAACAACATATTAGGTAGAGAAATTAACACAATGCAGATAATGCAATTCATATCCAAAGTTGTATAATGCCAAATCTCTACCAATTAAGGCCATTCCAATATAAGCCAAATTGTCTGAAGAGGAATTTTTGGCTAAGTTCAAAACACTAAACTTTATGTATGAATTCAATCAAAATTTCATATGCATATATAATTTTTTTTTACCTAACTATAAACTACAAATTTTTAATAGATTTAATGTGATAATAATATATATCTGTAACTATATGATGAGTTTTAATGGAAACTAAATGCTATCAAACTTTGTTTAAAAATAATTTGAATGAATCAAATATACATGTGGGTGATGTATTTTAAGAAATTTATTACTCTCCAATGACAAAGATGATATCCTTTTCATAAAAGGAAGTAGTGGTATCTACATAGGTGAAGAGGTCTTACTTGAAAGAATATTCACCATTGGAGCAAAGAGAAAACCAAAATAATATTTCCATAATGTTTATTGTCCTTACAAATTTTATTTCAAGAGGCCAAAACTCAAAAATACATGTGGATGTTGCATTTTAATAAATTTGTTATTCTCCAACCATAAATATGATACCTTTTCATAAAAGTAAGTAGTGGTATCTACATAGGTGAAGAGATCTTACTTGAAAGAATATTCACCATTTGAGTAGAGAAAAAACCAAAACAATATTTCCATAATGTTTATTGTCCTTACAAATTTTCTTTCAAGAGGCCAAAACCTATCTCTGTATGCATGTCATTTCTATGTTTTAGGTATTATTTGTGATCTAAGAATTTGACTCAAGAGAGGATGGTTAGTATGCTTTTAGTTCCAAAATGAAAACAAAATGAAAGAAATACACTAATATAATAACATCTCTAGGCTTAGAAACTAGGGAGAGATTAGTTAACAAAAACAAATGACCAACATAAATAAAAATTAAGGAATAAAACACAAGAATTCTTTCACCTTCCTTAGATGCACTAAATGCCTTTGTAGTAGTGGTTTACTCGGTTTTGTACTCAAGAAGTCCTTATAAATGGAAGTTTGGCTACCTCCATCTCTCCTTGGCACCTTTGCCTTTGAATCAATTTGGTATGGTAACAATAGTTGTAATGGCTTCTTGAATATATTTGTGAATTATAACTTTGTACCAAAATAGCTTAGAAATGATGTTCATGGCCTCTCTATTTATAGTTTTTTTGAGAATGTCTAGAATCAACATGAATCATCCATCCTGATATTGAGATGTGTGGTTGAGGATTAATTCAATTTTTGGAATTAATTTTGTAATTATCCTCATCATGAAATTGGAGTAAGGGACAATTAAGAGGCATGGAGGGTCTTAATGAGGCATGGGAGGCATGAATCCTGATATTTGTGTCATTTATGGCCTAGGGATGTCTTCCTAAGAAATGAGGTCACCCGATGATGTAGATATTCAATATTTATTTCCAAAAAAAAATTATTCAACAAGTTTCCATGGAATTCTTAATTAGGTCTTGATTTGGATTAATTAGCTCTTAAGCATGTTTAATCACTTTGTGCACAAATTACTCAAATTGATCAGAATGCCTTGTTATTGGTCCAAAATTTGATTGGATTGGAATTGAAAGTTAATGTCAGATGCATTGGATCCATATTCCCATTTATGATGTTACCAATAACAAATAAAAAAGGCATATGTATTGCGCAAGAGATTTGATAGGAAAGATCAATCTAGAGCACTTAGGTGCAAAATTGTCATTTTGACTCAAAATGATCTAATCAAAGTTAGCTAGCCCATAAATTGCATTGCCCCATTTAGGAATACCCTACCCAAAATCAGTATTTAAATACATCAGTTTCATATCATTTAGCATGTTTTAGTGTTTTTAGGCCAAATTGTGCATTTTGGGTGGAAATTAGCCAAAATCTTGGTTGGAGGTTATCGGTGGCCAATTTTAGGTGTCTATATTATTATAAAAGATAATTTAAAAAATGAAGATTATGAAGTTGGTTGGGAAATTAATTATATGATTAATGATAGTAGCATACGTAATAATAAATTTTTATTTCCATCAAACCCTGATATGACCACTTTATGTTGAAAATGACAACAACATAATCATAATTCATACAAAAATTTAGTAATTGTAAAATATTGGTCCAAAAATTATGATAAAATAAAAAAATTAAGAATAAGACCATTTAGAGTATTCTAGAATTTATGTATAATAAATTTTTAAATTATCAAAATGATATATATTATATTTTTTTAAATAATAAATAAAAAATTAACTATGATAATTCATATAGTACCTTTTGAAGTATACTAAGTCTATCTATATTAAAATTAGATTTTTATATGGATAATTGGTTGTTGTTGCATAACTAATATTGTGGGTAATCATGTCTAATTGAGATATCACTGATTTATTTATTTATTTATTTTGGGGGGGATGTGATAAAATTCAAATTGTGGGTGGTCCAAGAAAATGCTCATCTATATCATTTAAAACATGTGTGTGTGTGTGTGTGTGTGTGTGTGTGTGTGTGTGTGTGTGTGTGTGTGTGTGTGTGTGTGTGTGTGTGTGTGTGTGTGTGTGTGTGTGTGTGTGTGTGTGTGTGTGTGTGCGCATGTGCGTGCATGCGTGCGTGCGTGTGTGTGTGTGTGTGTGGTTCATTAAGAACTACGGAAGTAAAAGAGTCCACATTTATTATCATAATGCTTCACATTATATTAACAAAAAAATATAATTATAGAAGGTTACAAAGTAAAGTAGATGGACACATCATGGCTTGAACTCCATACTAGAGGAAAATACATCTCTAAAATAAAAAAATTAGCTAAAAAAGACATGGCCCAAAAAAGTACACACAACTAGAAAACATATTTTTATGCACAGGTCACTACCCCAAAGGGAAGAGGTAGAGGATCATCCTTAGGAAGTACCAACCAAGAAGGTGGCTCCACATCAAGAATATTTAGAGTACTCCATCCATCCAAGGGGTCATCATGAATAGTGATAGGCCAACCATCAATCGATTATGTAGGAATAACAATGCTTAGTAGAGATCACTATGAAGGACCAACATCGGACTTACCATGAGAACTCTAGACACCCCTTGAGGGAAGGTGAGGAGAAAATTGGCCTCTACTTCTAGACTAACTTCTATTTTGACACCTCTTAGGAAGATGAGTTAGTAGACCATAGGGTGGGCCATCAGGCAGAACCCTACTCATGGTGCAAGTGGCACTCCCCCAGTGGTTGAAGAGCTTTGATAGGTGCAGGGGTCTAGAGCCATCTTTTCCACTTGGGCTTGAATATATAAATAGACTGAAGAGATAACAACAACCTTTTATTAATAAAAAATGAAATTTCACATGTCTCATGATTAAAAAGAACATCATTCTTAGATTTCCATAGCTAAAAGATAATAATAGCATGGAATAATTGGTAGAGAAAGGAAATAGATGCCAACCAATTACACAAATTCCCAAAAAGCACCTATCACCAAGAAAAAGGCTCAAGGTGATAAGGCTAAAATAATGAATGAATCCAATGCCAAGTGGACTAAGCTTTTAGACAAAAATAGAATAGATGTTTAAAGGATTTTGGATGCTCGCAAGTTGGATAGAAAGGTTGGGGAATACGGAGGTGGAATAGTCTCTCATTGAGGGGAAGTCCTCAATAAATCAAACACCATAAAAATGAGCCAGCTTGGTTTACAAGTCAAGGTGCCACACATGATCCGAATGGGTGATCCAAGTCTTGGGAGAGGACTGGAGGCCCTAGAACCTATTGAGCTTGTCTAAATATATAGATAATGGAATCATCACTTGATAAATAATCCTAGGAGAGTATTTTTTTAAATATATATCACAGTTCCACCTCCACTCTTTCTAACAAGCCTTAAGAGGTTATAGGCCAAGTTTATGTAGCATAACATTAAGTAGAAACACCTAAATGCAAAGAATAGAAGGTAAGTATACATTGTTTAATTGAAACTTTATTTTTATATTAGGTCAGGGAATCCAATATTTGAAGGTAACCAAATCTCAAATAGTGTGAATCCCTTTTTGAAATAATTTTAGAGCTTTAATACCAAGTAATTCAGCTAGGGAATGGAAGAAGTAGTAAGAATAGGGGACCACCATAATCTATTGTAATCAAATACAACCATGTGCAAAAATAATCCCCCACCCACTTCAAGTGGGTTTTGATGGATTCCAAATCCTTCTAAATGATTTTGACAACAAAATAGCTAGTAATCTTGATAGGAATAGTAGTGATGAGAAGGGATTAGAATCCAATATTTTTCCAACTCATTTTACCATAGGGAGAGATCATGGAGATACAATGTATTAGAATAATTTTCTAAGATTAATTTCCCTTAATAGCCAAAAAAAACCACTTAGCACACAGGGCCATACTTTTCCTATAGGTGTCAATGAAGCCCATGCTACCTTTATCATGAGGGAGGCAATAAATATCCCATGCCACTCGATGAAAACCCTAGGCATGATTAGAATTGGCCTAGAGGAAATGTATGAGGAGTTTAGATAGAGAATCATAAGAGGTCTTAAAGGGAGCCCAATAGGATTAGTAGATATGTGTAGTGGCCAAGATCTTGGTGTAAATCTATAAGTTACCTACCAAAGATAGGGGCTTAGTGATCTAATATTTAATATTCTTTTTAATCCTATTGAGAACATACTGTTAAAGCTCAGCTGGAGAACTATCAAAATCAAAAGGGATACCCAAGAACTTGAATTATTATCCCTAAGAAATCCATTAGTAATTATAATTTCAAATTTAGTTAGGTATAGGAATCATACTTTGATAAAAACATTGAGTTCCCATCCATTGCAAGCTAGAGATAGAAGCCAAACAACAAGTGTCAAGGCATTAGATAGTCAAAAAATGTGTCCTCTTGTTCTTTGAGCGTGAGGAAGGTGTCATTTGTAACATGCCCATTGATGAGTTAGGTGGTGTGGTTGGGTAAAATAATGCCCTGAACAAGCCCTTGAGAAGCTATAGAATCCAAGAGATAGCTTAGGGCTTTAGTGGATAACACAAAGTGCCAAAATAATGGGAAAACCTTAGTGAATAGAACATTGAAGCTCAATCCCCTCAATTTTATGTCCATTAATAATAAGGTGGGACAAGGCATCATGAAGTAAAGTTTACACCACATAAATGAAGTAGGGGCCAAATCCAAGAGCCTTGAACATGGCAAGAATAAATTTCCACTCAATCTTATCATAGGATTTTTTAAAGTCTAATATAAGAAAAAAATTCTCTAGAGAGAGGAACAAGCCCAATACATGCCTTCCTAAATAGAAATAAGATTATCCAAAATGCAACACCCTCTAATGAATCATGTTTGCTTCATTATAATAATGGTAGGTAAAATGAGTTAGACATAGTTGGTGAGGGCTTTAGCAATAATCTTGTAAGAAAAATTGAGCAAGGTTATCAATCTCCAACTAGTAAGCAACTCAGGATCTCTATATTTAGGAATGAATTTGGTATTACCTTAGTTGATCATGGGTCTAAGAGACTAATTCCATAAGGATTCTTTATACACTTACAGTAAATTAGGTTTGATAAATTCCTAGGTGGCTTTGTAAAATTTTCACGAAAATCATCAAGGTAGGGAGATTTATCATTGCTCATATAATTTAAAGCCTCTATGAGCTCATGAAAGGTGAGCATTGCATCACAAAACCATTGATCGATAAGCTTGAGCTTTTGAAGCACCACATCAAGGCATTTCTAAAGTGCTTAGGATTGCTCAGGTGTGAAAGGTTGAGCTTTAAAAATAGCCTGTAGTGCTCAAGAAAATCCACAGAGATATCAGACTAAGAGGATAGTTGGTATTGATCCACTTTAATAGATTTGATTTTCTCTTAAGCTTGTTTGGATTTGAGTGCTTTAAAAAATTACTTGGAGACTTTTTTACCAATTTTTAGCTAATGCAGTCAAGTGTAAGTTTAAGTTCCTCTATTTGCATTTCTATCTTCCACCTTCAGGTGGTGTTTGAGAGAGGTTTCAAGTTGTTACAACTACATATTCAAAGGATGAGTATCAAGGGAGACATAGACCTATCATAACTCATTGAGCATGGTCTTTTCTAATTAATTTTTGATCTGAGTAACATGTTTTCCATAGTGGTGTAGGAAGGAGGTGGTGCATAGAATAGATTCATTCTACCACTTAATCTATTTGGATATGTATGGGAGATATGGGGCAAGGTTATAGATTTTTTTAATGAGTTGGATTGTTCTAACATGACTCAACATATAAGTGTTAAGTGTAAATTGATTGTATGTTATATTGTATTGCCCTAAAGTCCATTCCACTTTGGAATAAATAAGGGAGTGGTCAAAAAATAATACCATAGTGGACATTGATAGGCTAGACATCAATGCTGAAAAAGGAAAAAAGATTTTTCTCTGACAGCATAAAGTAGTTAAACCATTTGAGCAAGCAATGATCCCTAGATTGGTAATTAGACCACCTAAACCAATATAGGGGTTTAAATTTTTATCACTAGAGGAGTGGGTTAGCCAAATCCCATTTATTTTTGAAGTAATACCAAGCCTAACATTCACCAATGCACCAACACATGGGGAGGGCCCCACCCTTGTCTTGGGAATGCTCAATCATATTAAAACCTCCACACACTAGCCACATGGTAGTAGTCATCCCATATATCAAATATCGCCAAAGAAGTAAGTAGTCAGGGCCATCATTAGGTTCATAGATGTTGAGAATGCCATATGGATAGACATTACTGTCAAGAATAATTTAGACTACCTGATGTGAAGTGTCCCCTATGGAAATAATGCTAGGGGAAACTAAAATATAAGTGCCACCATGTCCCACCTCATGCAAGGTGGTGATTTGGGTATCATCATGTCAAATGCTTCACAAAGATGTCTAAAGGAAAAATCTAGACATTTTAACTTCTTATAAACAAATAATATCTGGAAAACCAATTTATTGACAAGTAGCATGTATAACATATTTGTAGGTAGAATCTGTAAGACCCAACCCTTGCACCTAATCCTTTGAGGGGATATAACTAACAAAATAAGTAATAATATAAAAAAATTCACACCATTTACAACATTGTTCAACAGTTGCAACAGGAATGTTTACCTCTAGATTGGAGGGGGGCTGAGGGATTACCTTGTCTTAGATCTTTAAAACAAACTTTTGATCTCATTTGGGCACCATTAACTTTAAATCTATTAGTGTAGGTTTTTATTTTTCCCTATTATTTAATTAGGGAAATTATATATTTGTGCATACATGGAGTTTTCCTACATTCGTGGGATAGGCTAGCTTATGTGGAGATGTGTGTCATAGATGTGTCATAGGTGTCATAAGAATGTCATAAGTAACTCCCTTGATGGGAGTTACTTCTCTATTCTTAGCACCTTGTCACCACCTTTCATGGAGGAGTTACAGTCTATTCTTGGGGTGTCTTGACCACCTTTTGTGGAGGAGTTACTTATGTGCTCTCCTATATGTATTCTTCACTTTGGCCATCTCATGTTAATCAGATATTGGGTTTTCTCCTATTTGTCTTCTGCAATTTATCTTCTTGTATAATTTCAAATTGCTTTAGCATCTATGTGATGTGCACTAGCTTCATCTCGTATGATCATGTCTCCATTGCATTCGCATTATCCAAATTCTGGCAACAACTCCATATCAGAGACACTCCGGTAATCGTGTATCTGGTTATGCTATTAGTTTATTCTGAAATTCTTACTTTGTTTTCTTAGTAGTTTTTTTGTTTAACTCCGTTATATTTGAGAGTTTTGGTAGATATTTTTGAAAACTCATGCAAATCCATATGGAAACTTGTTAAAAAATTACTTCTGAGTTAAAATTTTCCAAGACATCTTGTATAGATCTGTTGTGGCTTCAACAAGGCAATTTGTGGAAATATCAGTAGCTTGGCATCCATTTCCAGCAGCCTGGCATCCTTTTCCAAAAGCTTGGCATCCTTTTCTCTCATCTTTTTCTTGTTTTTTGCATTGGATGCATGTCTGGAGGATAGAATAGCTGCAAGATAAACCTAGGCACCACTGCCTGCAATTTTTCTGCTATCAAGAAATTAGAAGTGCATCCTTATTTTGGTGAGAGAATTCTGCACCTGCAATTTTTCTGCTGTCAAGAAATTAGAAGTGCGCCCTTATTTTGGTGAGAAAAATTTACCACTTGATGTTGTGCATTGAGGTCTACAATTTCAATTTCTTTTTTATGACCAGTAAAATCAGAACTGCGTCTTTTTTTAAGAGAATTTTGCCAGCGTATTTTTCTTGAAAATGGCACCCTCTCCTTGTTTGGCGTCCCATGTGGGCCCTTATATACTTGGCCAACATTTTCATTCTGTCTATTACTTTAATTTTTTAGTTAAAATTGACTTGTTAAAAAAAAATCAGTCAAGTTGACTGAGTATTAAGCATTTTAGACAATTTGAAAATTTTGGGAGTTTAAATTTAAACTTGTATCTTCACCTATCGAAGACGAAGGGTGGGGCCTGGGTTGTCAGGAGGCTAATTCCCCCTCACAAAGACCTCCTTTGGATTCCTCGCTCTGTGCCGAATCCAACAAGTGGTTGGAAGGCCACTTTCTCGCTCAAAACAGGCATTTTTTTAATGTTTTAGTGTTTTTCTCACAAAAACACTAGTTTACGTGAAAATTGAATATTTAATATCTTGTAAACGGTAGCTCGAATTTGGGTACCATTTTTTGAAAAAGTGTTTATAATTCAATTCTCCATAGCGTCAGATTCTTATTTGTTAAAAATGCACTAGTTTATAAAGTGCCTAAAATTTGGGTCTCTCGAGACGCATTTTTCGTTGAGTCCGACACCCTGTTTGCTTAAAGTCTTGCACTGATTGCTCTAAGATGCATTTTAGGCTAAACCTGATGTCTTTTTATAGTGTACTTGCATATTTTTTGGGGGCTCAACATTTCAGGGGGGGTGTGATTGCTTTTCACAACTTGCAAATATTTGCTTTCATTCTTCTTTCTACATAATTTCACAACTTGAAATCAACACAACTTCACCTAAATTCAGCTTAAAATGGACTCTTTTCAACTTAAACCCCTAACACCCTTCAACTATCATGAATGGAAGTTTAAAATATCAATCATTCTTAGAAGTAAAAGGTTGTATAGGATCACCATGGGTAATGAAGTAGAACCTGACACTGATGCTGAAAAGGTCAAGTGGTAAAACCGTAGTGATGAAGCCTATGGATTACTGAGCTTGTCCATGTTTCTAGAATTTATCTTCCATTTAGAAACCTCCAAGACTCCCAAAGACATATGGGACACCTTAAAACTCTTATTTGGAAAGCTTGATGAGATGAGAGGTCATGAGCTCGAAAACAAACTCATAAGTCTAAGTCCTAAATTTTTTAACACCCTACAGGACTTCTTCACTAAGTTTAAGGCCCTTATATTTCAATTGAAATAATGTGGGATAGAGAAGAAAGATGATCAACTCATTCTTTCTATTCTTACAAAGTTAGGTCCAAGCTATTCAATCTTTGTCTCCACTTTCCATGCCACAAAAAGTGCCCTTGGCACCACATGGAAAATGCCTTCTTTGAATTCATTCATTGCTAACTTGACTAGGGAGCAAGATAAGCTAATTCAAATGGGCACAATGATGTCTACTCAACCCCAAGCTTTGATAGCTGGAAATGGTAAGGATAAGACTTCAACAAAGGAGAAGAAGAAAAAGAACAAGGACCAGGAGAAGAAGAAAGAAAACAACAATCCTGCCAAAAACAACACTGAGTCTTCCTCCAATGCTAAACCTAAGAAGGAGAAGGTTAAGTGTGCCTATTGTAAAAATACAGGGCATGATGAACACAAATGCATGAAGAAACAAATAGATCACCTAACTCATCTTCTAGAGAAGCACAACATAGGTGTTCCTGAGTCCATCAAGCAGAATTCATCTACCCAAGATTCCACCAAGGCAAAAGGCAAGGGTAAGGAGAAAGAAAAGGGCAAGGCCCTTATAGCTATAGTAGCTTTTACATCTTCATGGGTCATTAACTCAGGTGCTTCTCACCACATGGGCTCTTCCCTAGTTGAGTTTTCATCTTTAGAGCCTTGTAGCATGACTTCAATTAGTTTGGGTAATGACACATCAGTTTTTGTTGCAGGGAGAGGGTCAGTTGAAATGGAAGGAGGAACATTCAATAATGTTTTAAATGTTCCTTCTATTTCAACTAATCTCCTATCAGTGTACCAAATCACTCACATTAGTCAGGTCATGAGAGTTGAGTTTTCACCAGATTCAATGGCTATAAGGGAGTTGCATAATGATACTACAGTGGCAATGGGTAGGGAAGATCACCAAGCTAGGTTATACACCTTCTCACATTTTACACCTGATTCTTCTCTAATAGCATTGCTGACTCATTCAGATGGAGTTAGCAAATTATGGCATGAGCAGTTTGGCCACCTTAACTACCGTTACCTTGAGTCATGACATGGTCATTGGCTTGCCTCGTGTCCAATTCTCAAAAGGACTTTGCGAGGGGTGCTCCCTTGGGAAGCATCCCAAAGCAAAATTTGACAAAGGCAAATCTTGGAGGGCTTCACAACCTTTGGAGTTAGTCTATAGTGATGTATCAGGACCCTTTCCCAAACCATCTTTCACAAAGGCCAAGTACATCCTCACTTTCATTGATGATTTCTCTAGGTACACTTGGATATATTTTCTCAAACAAAAGTCTAAAGTGTTTAAAATTTTCTAGACTTCAAGGCTCTTGTTGAGAAACAGAGTGCGAAATCCATCAAGGTTCTTCGAACTAATAATAGAGTGGAGTATGTCAGCAATAGGTTTGAGCAGTTTTACACTACAGAGGGGATTGATTTGCAGTGTACAGTCACTTATAGTCCTTTAAAAAATGGGGTTACTAAATGCAAAAATAGGTTCTTGAAAGAGATGGGTAGCTATATGATTCACTTCAAATCCTTAGCACCACAGTACTAGGTCGAAGCCATCAATTATGCTTGCTACATTCAAAACAAGGTTCCTCACAAAGCTTTCAAAGGAATAACACCCTTTGAAGCTTGGCATAAAAGGAAACCTGATGTTGAGCACCTTAGGGTTTTTGAATCCCTAGCCATGGCCCACATTCTGAAGAAGAAACACAAAGCTATGGAATGTTAGTCTAAGCCTTGCATCTTTATAGGATATTCGGATGGTATTAAAGGGTATCACCTTCTAGATCCAGTCACTCATGAGTTGTTCATCGAGAGAAGAGTCCATTTTTAGGAGAGTCTTAGAGACTCAACACTTGACACTTCTTCTCCCTCATCGGATCTACTTCTTCATGATGATTCCTCATCAGATTCAAATCAGCCACAGCAGGTTCTTGAGCCAGATACGTCTTGTTCTTCTTTGAGTTCAGATAGTGAGGACAGTGATGTAGAGGCATCCACCTCTAGTCAGTCAGAGGATGAGGAGTTAGCACCTGACTTGCCCACTTTCGGGCCACTTAGGGCCAGACAGACACTTGAGAGTGCCGGCACTTGGGTAGGAGATCCTGCAGATGACAAACGTACTAGGGGGGATTTTTAGAGAAATCCACATGCCTTATTTGCTTCAATTTTGGATCCATATACTTTTTGAGAGACATCGGGGGTACTTGAGTGGGATAGTGTTATAAAGGAAGAATATTCTTTCTTAATCAAAAATCACACTTGGGATTTGACTTCACTTCCTAAGGGAAGAAAGATGGTTCGATGTAGGTGGATATATCAGACCAAGTTTGCAGTAGATGGGTCTGTTGATAAGTACAAGGTGTGATTGGTCACCAAGGGTTTCTCATAGGGGGCAGGCATTAACTATTCAAAGACCTTTGCACCCATTGCAAAGATGACTTCTATCTGACTCACCTTGGTTATTACCACAACACATAGTTGGGATGTGCACCAGATGGATGTGAAGAGTGCCTTTCTTCATGGAGACCTAGAGGAGGAGGTCTACATGGAGCAATCACCAGGATTTGTTCAAGATTCTTCCTTAGTATGCAGACTTAGGAAATCTATCTATGGCCTCAAACAGGCCCCTCAAGCTTGTTATGCCAAGATGGATTCTTTCCTTCTCATAGCGGGTTTCACTAGGTGCCATTCTGACCCCCAATGTCTACTTCTTATAGCAGGATGATTTGTTCCTAATTTTGGTTGTATATGTTGATGACCTTTTGATCACTGAGAGTTCTTCATCGACTATTGCAATGGTGAAGGCATCTCTCCAGGATATATTTGACATGACAAACTTGGGTTTGTTGCACTACTTCTTTGGCATCGATATCTCATAGTCAAATTCAGGGATTTCTCTTGGACAACCTAAGTATGCTCTTGATTTATTGTCTCAATTTCACATGGCTAATTGCAAGCCATCTCTGACTCCCTTTCTATTAGGAGTCAAGCTTGAGGCTGATTGTTCTTCACCATTGGTTGATGCCACTCGGTATCAAAAACTTATTAGTAGTCTCATCTACTTGACTCACACAAGGCCTGACATATCATATACAGTGGGACTTGTCTTCAGATTTATGCAGGAACCCCATCCGCTGCATTGGAAAGCAGCTAAGAGGATCTTGCATTACATACAGGGTTCACATAGATATGAGATTCATTACAAATTTGGCATAAAGGTTGACTTGGTTGGATATACAGATTTTGACTGGGCTGGCAATTCACAGACTCACAAGTCCACTTCTAGTTATAGTTTCTCTCTAGGTTCTGGTCATATCAGTTGGTCTAGCAAGAAGAAGAATGATATTGCTATATCATCCATAGAGGCAGAGCACTAGGGAGCTGTTAATGTAGCTACTGAGGCTATTTGGCTTCAGGGGATTATTTTTGAGTTTGGCATTCCTATCAGGCAGCCCACCATCATTTATTGTGACAACCAGAGTACCATTCAAATTTGCAAGAATCTAGTTCAGCACCAGCAAACCAAGCACATAAAGATTCACATGCATTTCATTTGGGAGCTTATTCATAGTCAGGTCACTGACTTGATATTTTGCCAATCTTTGGAGTAGGTTTCAGACATCTTCACCAAACCTTTCACTGAGAGCAAGTTCATTCATTTACAAGCTCTTCTTGGGGTGTGGCCTACATCTACAGTAGCAGCATCTTCAGGGGGGGCCACTAGCCTCTTCCTTTCTTTTATGTCTCTCTTTTCGGGGGGGGGGGGGGAGTTTTTTCCTACGAGTTTTCTCATTTTCTCTATCTTATGGGAGATTGCATTTGTACATGGGTACCTCATCAGGCCTAGTTGCCGAGACCCATTTTATATTTCCACACTGCCCACCTAAGCTGCGCTTATGGGGGGGGGTATTAGTGTAGGTTTTTATTTTTCCCTATTATTTAATTAGGGAAATTATATATTTATGCATACATGGAGTTTTCCTACATTCGTGGGATAGGCTAGCTTATGTGGAGATGTGTGTCATAGATGTGTCATAGGTGTCATAAGAATGTCATAAGTAACTCCCTTGATGGGAGTTACTTCTCTATTCTTAGCACCTTGTCACCACCTTTCATGGAGGAGTTACAGTCTATTCTTGGGGTGCATTGACCACCTTTTGTGGAGGAGTTACTTACGTGCTCTCCTATATGTATTCTTTACTTTGGCCATCTCATGTTAATCCAATATTGGGTTTTCTCTTATTCATCTTGTGCAATTTATCTTCTTTTATAATTTCAAATTGCTTTAACATCTATGTGATGTGCACTAGCTTCATCTCATGTGATCACGTCTCCATTGCATTCGCATTATCTGGATTCTAGCAACAACTCTGATAGACTCCTACATTAATAGATGCAATAGAGCAAGAATAATCCATAAATAAAGGGCATGCCTACCCGAATGGTAGTGTGTTGAGCATAATTAATGTGTTGCATCCCTAGAAAGTCCCACAAGGTAAGTAGTCTAGGCAAGGTGAATCCAAAAAACAAGCAAGAAAACATAAACCATTAAACCTTGGCAAAATGATTCTCATTTTGACATCAACTTAGTCATGTTTTAGATCAAGAGTCCACATTTAATAAAAGGTTGTCACTTATTTATTATCTCACCATTATACCATATTATCATTCTTTGATTACTTTCTTAAAATTATATTTCTTTTGTGTGATTTGGTTTATTATGGGGATGTTATTATATTATATGGAGTAGACTAGTGAGCATGTTTGTGATTTAAATATATTATAACTAACTATATATCAATATTTTGGAGTATTCATAGATAAATTTACATAGCTAGGCATTCAATTAGAGTTTGGAGGAAATTTTTTATTTTAAAATTTGAGGCAAAAGGTTTTAGATTTCAAGTTTATGATCAATTGAGTTTTTATGATTTTAAGGAGAAAAATTTGAGGATGTAACCTTCTATAGTTTTGGAGTAATTAGATTTTAAAAATTTTCATTAGATTAAAATTATGAGAGCTACAAATAATTATTTTAAAAAATATTTTTAAGTTTATAATCTTTTAAAAAAACTCATGAATATAGTTTTATACTATTTATTATTATTTTGTTGTTTGACCCTTCAAATATTCTATGAAATTTTTTTCCTTATTTACTTCTTAAAAGTAGAAATCAGAAAAAAAAAAAAAAATTGAGAATATTCTTTAAAAATGTGGAGTATTCTTAATATTAAAAACAATTCCGATTGATGGTGCATGGAAGGAGCAATGGTAAAAATTGTTGGTGAAGTGACAATTTTGTGCTAAGTTTATTGGCAATATAACAAGTTTGTAAGCCCTTGATGGATGCACAAAGTTTGGATAGATTTAAGACTAAGATGACTAATAAACTATAAGATAGTGAACCACAAAGTATTTTTGTTCACATATTTTTTATATTATTAATAAAAAACTGTTTTTGAACAAGGAAAATGTATCGAAGTGTGTTTTCAATTCCCCAATTTTTAATGGTATCAAATTTTAAACTAAAATAAATTTAAAGGCTAAAAGTAATGAGAATGTTATTCAACCTAAGACTAATGCTAATAATATGGTCAATGTTGTAGAACAACCACATAATAAGATAATATTATCTCACTATGGAACATATGAAATTAAAAATTTTAATTAAATTTCCTTGAAAACATTGCTCAAGTGAATTATGTTTACTTTCCCTTCCATTAGAGAATTTAATCCTTCAAGTCTATTACCTAAGAAATACGATGTAAACTATTTCATGGATTATCATAGAATTACAAATCACTATTAAAATAGATGCATTACCTTGTGTAAATACTTAATTTTAATAAAATATTATTTCCCACTAATTATTTTCCCTTTTTACCATATTTTTTCCGCTTCCGTATGTTTAGCTATTTTTAGACTCTTTTTAACCCACATTAGACTTCTCTTTGTCCTTGTTACTATAGATATTCTCGTATTCATATCATAATTTTAGTTATTAGCTTCAAGGTCCCACTCATCCATTCTAGGGATCCCAATCATCCATTCTCTTATTAATATTTTCTCCATTATGAGCATTCATTCCTAATAGTACATAATCAATGACATGTCAATTCTATCCAATGCATTTTATGGGTCCTTCTTACTTAGGAATAATTTTATGCACTTTTAAATTTTATTGTCACACTATCTCATGTTCAACCTTTGTATGTCATGTCTTCGAAATCATTATATATAAAAACCAGTCCACAGTTTTTTATCAAGATTTTATTTAATGGAGAGCATTGACTAAGTGTGATCCATTCATTGATTTTATCCATTACTACATTTGTGAAGGGGCCGACACATTGAATATTCAAAGCATATTCATCACTTCAAGCCTTATTCCATCATCAGATTATACCAAAAGAGCGTTTAGAAAATATGCATGTAGCTGCATTGGATTTCTTAGGTAGAGAAGGTGAAGCACTTTATATCAATTACATTTCACTCATATATATGAGAACTGCATTCACTTTGATTATGAGCATTTGAGATATGTAATTATAACTCCTCAATGGATAGTTAGAGTTGGCTATCTTTCACACACTTGTTTATTTTCTACATTTGAGGGTTAGTTCAATAAGTGAAAGATAAATAATACATCACATTATTATCACAAATTTTATACAATGATCTCAAAACCTGACTCACTATCAACATGTGTAACTACCCAAAAATTTATATAATTAGAAAAGGTGTATAGTATAAAATCAATGCCCACATACACATTCAATAGTAGTAAAGGTACACAAACAAATACCTACAAATAATATGTTGTTGACATAAAAACAAATCCATGTTATATATTTATATGTGTTATGTTGATGTTAAATTTTGTAACAGTTAACTAAATAATAATTTTTCATATCGTAAAGGTTAAATAAAAATTGGACTAGTTTATTTATGAGACCTACTAACTATAATTTTAATACGTAGGCATACAAAAAGATATTTTAGAGGTTACATGTTTAAGGGTTATGTTAACTTCAAACGAACTTAAAAAGATCTGGGAATTCCAAATCATTTTTACAGTTCAACCAAATTTACTGAAAATAATATTTATTAGAATATAACTAATAATAAAAAATATTACTTAACAAAAAAAATTAGTAATCACAATTAAAACTCCTAGTTATCATCTTCATATTTTATATATACAATATTTTCATGTTCAAAATGTTATTGACTATTGATAGAGTGGAATTTATAGAAATATTATCTGGAACATTCAAACAATAATACTTTAAATTTTGATCATGTATTTCAATTTTCTATTCTTCTTCACTTCCACTTCTAATCATGTATCTCATTCTTACCCCAAAAAAAATAAAAAATATTAGAAAGAAATTTAAAAATAAAGAAATAAAAAATTAATATATAATATATAATAATGATTTTACTATAAAATACATGGATAGTAACTACATGCATGCAAATGATATAATTAAATTAATAAAAAGTAGAAAAAACAAGAAAAGATTCCAATATTTTCATACACGACAGTAAAAAGAAAGACAAAATAAAATGTTTACAAACCTTAAAAAAGAAAATAAATTAATATAAATAAGAAAACACAAAAAGATATAAAAACATTTGGGACTTAGTCAATTGTGTAAATGATAAAAGAGATTTGATTAAGAAGGAAAAATAACTAATTCATAATTGTTTTTTGAAATTATATTATGACAGAAATATATTACAAAGCCCTTTCAATTAATTGTTATATATAGATATATATAGTTTTCATTCGTTCAAAAAAAAAATACAAAAGTAATGACTAATATATCTCTATAGTCATTAAAAGTATTAAGAACTTAAACATTTTTAGATAATTAGATTATATAATTGATAAAATTATATATATTTAATTGTATTAAGTATGGTACTTCATCGTTAGATAAAATATTATTTGATATTATTATAATTATATGTTTGATTTTAAAGACTTTTTACATAAAAGAAACACGATATGAAATTAATAAAAGTTCTTCTACCTATATAACTTTCTCCTTCAAATAATGTCTTCCAAGCCTTTTAAAATCCTTCACTAAAAGTTAGCTACAATTTATTTTGTAACTAAACTTATTAATTAATATTAACTTAAATAAAGTTTCATATAAATTTAGTTCAAGTCAATTAACTTTTTAAATTTATATCCAGTTATTCATCTTTTAATGCTAATGAGATATAGAAGGGTTGATAAAGTGGGTTGGTTGTCCCCATCTCCACCCAAGTTCGAATTCCACAGGGTGTTTATAAGTTGGATATGGCCATTCCTCGATGATTTTAAAATGATCAAAGTGATAGTCATTCATATTATTTTAATATTTCTTAGGAACTAGGCCCTGGTTTGTACCTTAGAACTAGTTGTAACTCTAGTCAAAAGCTAATATCAATTTTTTTTAAAAATCATTAATCTTTTAAAATGATGAATCACCTTTTTTTAATAAGGTGAACTAAATAAAAAACTTCAATACAAAATTATTCGTAGTTACATAAATAATATAATATTATTATGGGTGGAGGCCCACCAAACACATCACTTAATACTTAATTAATCATTTAATAAAAATTATCATGTAATCAAATTAGCATACATGATCAAATAATTAACAATTACAAAATCTGCATGAAATATTGTATTGAATCAACTAAAATTTCATACTTTGCAACTTATATTCCCCTTTTCAAATTAGATATAAGGTAAAAGTTCGCGTGTTAATTTTCATTTTCACTTTATCTTATCACTAAATTCTACTTTTTAACCTTCACCAATATATTAATCATCATTTATAATTTCAAAACCAATGATAGAATAAAATTTTAGCAAATCAAACTCAAAAAAAGGGTTAAAAATAACAATCGAGATATCAACCAATATTTCAAATCTTAAAGGGTAACTAACCATAATTGAATCAAATTTAAAATTAAAAAAATAGAATAAATATCTTTAATTCAAAATATATATGAAAATAAACTAATATTAACACACATAAACAAAATCAATTTCAAATGCCCCAATTTAAAGTATATGAAAATAAATTAAAAGTAACACATATGAACAATAATAATGTTTATCTCCATCATCTAAAGATATAAAGTCAATTAATGGAATAACTTTGTCCATATTATAATTAGTATACTTCATCAGAATCATGGGTATTTCAATTTTATCAGATGTTTCTGATATATTGTCAACTTTTTTACTTTTTATTCATCAGATGTGTTACATAGGTAATCTTGAAGGCCTTTTATTGTATTTATGGCTTGTGGATGTAGAAGTTTGAGGTAAATCAATGAAATTTGGGGATTCTAATTAGAATACCCCATTATTTTTGGGTAATCAATTGATACATGCAAAAAAAACATTTGCAACAAGAGGTTTTTGATGAGAAGAAATAGTTAGAAAATAAATTATGAAAGGGAAAGGTCACTAATTTATCTTTTGAGGAGCTTGCCAAAGAGGATAATAGTGAGGTGTGAAATCATTGCAAGTTATAAACAATACATCTCATAAAAAATGGGTCATTGACATTAAATTGAAGGGATATCCTAGTACCACGACCAAAGCATCACATAAATGTATTAGGGGCCCTTCAAACCTTTAAGGGTTTAACTCAAAACACACCACATATAGTTGGTGAATTTTCTTGTTGTTTTTTTAATCTTTACCAAAATCACTATTTTCCCGAAACATTGTGATCATCGGCTCCAACTTAACATATTTCCTTAATTTAAAATTTAAAAAACTTATAAGATGTCCATCAATTGAATTGGAAAGTATACCAATTCTTTATTATTTCTAATTATTTTAACCAAATATTGTATAAATCAAAACAAACTAGAAATATTGAATATTCACCATACATCCACTGAAAAATACCATTTTTGTACTATCATTGCCAAATTAACTAAACGCTAAATCAACACACTCATCTATTCACACATTATCTAAAAATGAATCAAATTTTGAGTTAGCATTTCCAAAATGGCTAGAATAATTTACTAAAATAAAATTGTACACAAAACATGTCTAAGTAGATTATGTCCAACTATTTTCTTTATCTTTATCAAATTGAATCATTTAACAATATACCAAAAAAATTGTAATTAAAAAGATTTTTTTTTCTTGTATAAATTACAAGATCACTTCAATATTTTCAAATTATAGCCTTATTCTTTTTTTAAACATGCATAACTAAACAAACTTGTTGAACTTCAAAAGTATAGTGAAAATGTATTATCATATACATGTTGAGAAGAATACTATTTATTTTCAAAAAAAGAAACAATTTATTTATATAAAATTAAATACGAAACCTCATCATTATCGTTATCAAGATAGGAAACATTTTATCCTAATTTTAATAAAAACCATGTAACTTCAATGAAGTCAATACATATAGTTAGAAACAATCAAACTACAAACTATTCCTTTAAAAATTTAAAAAAAAAAAATCAAAAATTTAACATTGAATTATCAAATAATTAAATATATTTGTATGTCAAAACTATTTCATTATATATAATAAAAATCAAGATTTCAATAGATAAATTTTTATAAATACGATTTTGAATATTTCTTATTAGTGACCAAAATATTAATTATAATTACAATGTCATTTTCCTCATATTTACCTTGAATATTTTTTGACCCATATATCTCAAGACTTGAAAACCTTTGTTCTATTTGAAAATCACTTATTTGGACTAATTTTAATTACCAAAAAATTTCCCATTCCATCTTCGCATAAGTTTGAATGCAATATTTTGATATCAAAAACCATATAACAGTGTAGGGTTTGACTTGAATTAGTGAACATATGAGATATTATATTTAAGTCAAGTCAAAACCTCATCAAAACCATTTTCATCCTACAATAAAGAAGAAAAAACATAAAACAAAATTTCACTAATATGAGATGCATGATGATGAATATTTTATTATGTTAAAACTCCTTTTCCTAAGATAAAAATAAATTTAAATGCACAAAATCTATCACAATGAAGTATCTTTATCCATTAATTTTTTCAATGATATAAATATCACAACTCTTTTATTACCATATAAATATGCCTATTATAAGATTGAGTATCCGTTCATTGGCCTAATACTAAAAGTTTTTGGGGTTCAAAATAAGTTTTATAGAATAGTAAATGTCCTATTTAAGGATCATTCAGTTGTTATTAAAGTAAATGGGGAGTTAACTGAGTCAATTGAGCTTCATGTCCCCTTCCTTTTTTTATGACGGTTGAAACACTTCACTACCTTTTGAGAAGATCTTTTATTGGTCCACTGATCAGAGGTATTTCCTTACCTAATGATTTATAAATGATTATTGTTCTATTTATAGATGATTCTATGTTACTTTCCAAACTTGAAAAGGAAAATCTTTAGCAAGTGGCTAAAAGGCTTAACATTTATTATCTTACCTCTAGTTATAAAGTGGCACTTCACAAATCATGTATGATAGGTTAGAATGAGGATCTGTCGGATTGGTTGGCAGAGTTTGGTTGGATATGGAGGGGCCCTAATCAGATGCTCATATACTTGGGTATTCCTTTTACCTTGCCACCTTCTCTAATGCAGATGTGGGATTGGTTGTATGTGAAAATCAATAGTAAAATTGTAAGTGATAAGGCCACCTTATCTCTTTCCTGGGTATAATTCAAGTCTATCAAAAAGTGCTTTCCTCTTACATCATATATTATGTCTCTTGTTGGATGTTCAATAAGTCTCAAATTAATATTTTGCATGGAATTATTAGAGACTTTCTTTGATTGAAAGGAAATCATATTAAAAAAAGACATGTTGTGGCATGGAAGATTTGTTGTATACCAAAAAAAATTAGAGGGCTTGGGTTGAAAAACCTTAGACTCCAAGGTATTACCTTAGTTATCTAATGGATCATTAGAGCCCTAAAGGTTGATGATACATGGAAGGTTCTAATTAGAAATAATATTTTGAGGGGATTCCCAAAAGATAAACTAGATTGGAAAGTGTTGCACATTTCTAATCTATTGGTGGGTTTGTTTTTAGTTCAATTTATGGGATCACCACATTTTTAGGCTATTTGGAAGGCTTGGGAACTTGTGAAACACCTTATCATTATGCCTCCTATTTTTAGCAGGTTGGGGTCAAGGCATCATGGGTATAGGTGTATATGGTAGAACCTTTCAGTGAATAGAAGGACCCTTGCCTAAACTAGAGGGTACTCAACCTTTATTTAGTTCTCCAAGGGTTTACGATGTTTGAAGGATATTTTCTCCTTTAATGACTAGGCTTCATGGACTAAGATTAGAGAAATGTTTCAAGGTCCTTCATCTCAAAGAAGGACCTACACCTTAATTACTAAGGCTTTCTAGTCTACTAAAGGAGTTTATTTATTTGATGATGTTGGGTTTTTTGGGGAGGATATTAAATTGATCAATGGCCCTCCCCTTTTGGTATACACCACTAAAAAATTTTATGATAAACTCACTTTCTCCAAAAGTCTCTACCTTAGCCTTAACCAGCTGTGGCATGTTTTTGACCCCTTATTTAGTTGGTTTATTAGATTATAAGTTATTTTGGTGTCTTGTCTTGAACCCAAAAAAGTCTTGTTTTAGTTGGTTACTTTTGTATGATAAATTGGTTGTTGGGTTGGCTATTTAGAAATTTGGTTTTGTCCTTCTGCATTGTTTGTTGTGTGGTGAGTTAGAAACTGTTAAACACCTCTTTTTCGTGTATCCTTTTGTGGCCAATATTTTGAAAAATTGTCTTAAAAGTTAGAACTCTCTATTTGGTAGTGAGATTTCATGGTATAATGTTAATTTTGGATATGTTTGTTCTAAAAAGAAGGCTCATAATTTTTTCCAAAAATGTTTTAGCTTGTATTTTTCAATGACATCCTATGGTTCATTTGGAAGAAAAATAATTTGGAATTTTTTCAGTTTAAGTCCAGATTGTTTACTAACTTCAATCTTGAAGTTACCATGAGATGTGTTTCATGGTGAATTTTCTTATAGATGAAGGTGCCACAAAGTGAGTTGGAAAAGTTATTGAAAAATGGGGTGATGAAAATTTCCTCTAATTGCCTATTAGATAGTGTTGATACCCAAGATTTATACAACCTCCTGATTGGAGGATTTTCCATATTAATGTTACTCAGGTATAAGTTTTAGAATATGATTGGGACTGATCAAGGAAGCTTATTTTGAGCAAGCTGATGATCCAATTGTAGGGTGGGTTGGCTTGTTAGATTTTGATAAGAATGGTATTGATGCTTAGTTGGAGGAAAATAGAGATGTCTTTCATTCCCTTCAGGGTTATGGGAATGAGAAGGAGTCAACTTCTACTGAGGTAGCAGAGTTAGATGTTGTTGATAAGGTTGTTGTGGGCTACGAGGTTAATCCTTCTATTGAGGTTGGTTGTGGCAAGGGTATTTTAGGTGATGGAAAGGATCTAAGTCAAGGTGTTCTTAATAGTATTGAGGTATTTGTTAATGAAACTTCTACAAAACTTGAAAAGCTTATCCAAGATGGGAACATAAATTATGTTGAGGATCTAATGAACTTTTTTAAAGCCTTAAACATGAAAGAGTTGTTGGGTAACATAGATTATTTCTCCACTTTGATGCAGTACTCTCAGATGGGACTTGTTTCTATTCATAGTGACTTGGGAATTGAGGTGACTAATGTTGATGTTGATGAGGATGAGGGAGTGAAGAATGTTGATGGGGCTAACTTAGAATCTTAGTTGTTGGTTATCTTGGTTGGGAATTTTATTTTGGTAATTGTTAGTGTTTTTTATTTTCTATTGGTGCCATTTGTGTGGATTTTTATATTGTAATAGCATTTTTAAGACTAATATTTGTGTTGTATCTAGCGTCTTGTTAGACAACTTTTTATGTTTTGCATCTTTAGATATATAGACTTTATTCACATTATTCTAATATAAAAACTATATATATATATATATATATATATATATATATATATATATATATATATATATATATATAGCAGACTGAAACATTCTATTAAGATCTTGATATTAGTTATATAAGTTCAGCCATACCTTTTTATAAAAATTAAAACAATATAGTATATTCATACCTTTTAAAGAAATTAGAAAAATATTTCTAAACCATTATCACAAACTGGAGGTAATTCTTTAATAAATCAAATTTAATTTCACATTAAAACCATTGGCTTACATAAAAATCTGGAGATTTCACTGCAAGCAATCCAAAAACCCTTCAAAACTTAAAATAAAGACCTTTATAACAACAACAAGAAGAAAGACATTATAGATTCAAAATGTAAAAAATGGAGTCATAATATTTTATTTCTTTAAAAATGATCAATATCACAACTATTTGAAAACCCAATTTTTTTTTTTTTATACAATAACAAATCAAAAAAAAAAAAAGAACTATTAAAACTCATACCCAAAATCTTTCACTATCGTTAACAAGTAACCACACTATTTCTTATTATCTCACAACGATGAAAATATTGTACTTAAAATGAGACTTATAGAAGTAATAAACATGCCCCCACAACCCCCCCACACACACACATACACACACACGTGCACGCACGCACACACACATACATGCGCGCGCACACACATATAATGGTTTCAAAAGTTTAACTAAATAATATACTTCAACTTGAGCATAGAAAAAAAATTCATAAAATGCATATTTCCTCAATCAAAGTTGACTAATTTCACAAAATTTCTTTACAGACATCTATAATTCAAAATATGGCTAGGTTAAACAAAAGAAACTAAACTCATAACTTATACGTCTATGCACTTTATCAATCATGGAAAGCCCAAAACCTTTGATTCGAGTTGACCTTTCTAAAATATTTTAGAGAATCTTAGTCTTGTTTGCAAAACACAAGTGAAAATGTACTAACAAAACCAAAAATCAAGAACTTCGAAAGCCATTCAAATCTAGACTCTTATGCATTAAATTGAAAAAAGACAAGTAAGGTGAAGGCACTTTCCATAAAATCCAAGCACATAAGTTTTGTTTTTCTCACTAATAGCCATAAACTCCAAAAAAATATCACCTTTAAAATATACCAAATTTGTAATCAAAACACCTAACATACCATGCCTTTACCATGCTTTTACAAAGTTTAAATAAACTATATGTTTTGTACTTAAATTATGTTTTACAATTTTTTAAAAAAAAAATGAACCTTTAGATTAATATTTTTCATAAGTTTAAAAGTGTCTCAATTTAGAGCGAACTCATGCATATAATATTTATTGTCAAGTTTGTGAAATTTAATTGTGATAATGTATATAAAACATTATCAATGTTTTTGGGTGATAGTATTTTAGAGGTATTATATTAAGTATGTTAATTGCAAAATGGCTTATATTCAAACTTTAACTTTTGAAATTTAAAAAATTATCATATTAAATCTCCTATTTATTTCTAGTATAGAGTGTTTTTTGAGAAAAATATCAAATGTTCACATTTTCAACTTTCAAATAAAAAACAATTGTTGTATTATATTCTGGTGTGAATGTGCCAAATAGAAAAGTCCATTAATTTTATTTTCAAAAAGTAAAGTTTTTGAGATAGGTATAATTTTTTTATATAAAGAATTTGAAAGAGTTAAATTAAATTTGGTGTTGTACAATGGTTAATATTTGTAAGAATTATCTATATTACTAATCAGATCTAAATAATTATGAAAATTTAAGTATGTTTATCCTTTATGTATATAAGACATACATAAAATATAAATCTTTCCTAAACTATCTATTTATTCATATATAAATTTTTTTTACAATGTCACTTATAATTTTTATCTCTAAACCTTTAATTTTTATCTCTTACAATGTTTATTTATACCTCATTGTCTCATACTTATGTATTCTAGTCTCTTACACTCTTACAATTCCCTCTTGTTTTATTACATATTACACTCATGTGATATAAATATTGACTTAATACATTTTCCTAACCAATGGCCATATCTATAGGACATGTATCCTCTTCAAACATTTCATGTGGAGAGTAGAAAAGTACCATATGATGTTACATAGTCTAAAAAGGCATAATCATCTATTATGTCAATTTTTTAATAGTTATGTATTTGTGGCATGTATGAATCTTTTATGGTGTATCTTTATGTTGATATTATATTTTTGATGGATCTTATCAACATTAACCTAGATTTACAACATTGTTTCATCTTAAAGATATTTATGAATAATATTGACAAGATCTACTCAAAACAATCCATACACCTTATACCTCACATTACCTTTAAAAATTTATAAGGATGTATAACAATATCAAATACCAAAGACTTATAAATATGGCATGATATTCTTGTGTCCCTACTCAACTCACCTGATTAGAATTTATATGATGGTGTTATACCCCCTCAAAATTATATAAACATCTAGTGTTATCCCTCAGATAAGATGATTGCATATTTGTCATCCAATTTCTTCTGAAATACATCCTAATTTAAAGATTATATACTTACCATTTTTATTATGTGCCAAATTATTGTGTTCCCTATGGAAACTCTAATAGTAACCTAAATAACCTTCTAGGTGTCTCAAGTTTTGAGATGAGCCTCTTTCCTGGTGGTGGCAACCTCCATATTCTCCATTTTTTAGATTATTAGAGTTCCATATTCATTTATTATAGCTAGTCATTACACTTATTTTTCCTTATACTAATCTTGTGTGTCTGACATCATCTTCCACTCATCTCTTAAGGAATTTATATTGGTGTCATAGTTAGAGGAAGTCTCAATGAGCTACTTCTCCAAATCATACAACATTTTTTCTTATTTTGCACCACAATTGACGAACTCAAGGAATAAGTAAAGAATATTGATGTATCACCTGTCTCTTTTTGACATTTTCAACCTCATTTTTATACTCTTCCATTTTTGTTCTATTATCCATCAAGAGTGGTGTTGATAATAATGGTTCATGTGCCTCAATGGCTTAATTCATGAGCTACTCTTTAACTTATTTGGAGGATTCTACCTGCATGATGAAATTGTCTATGATCTCTTCCAAATGTTATTCTACTAGAAGAGTATCTTTTTTTTATCATATTGGGTCTTCACTCCCCCTCTTCACTAAACCATCATTTTTTGGTTTTCAATACTAGAGTTGGTTTTTATGTTTTGTTTAATTAATTAATTATATATATATATACTTTGTATTTTTTACTTTTTTATATATTTTTCTCTACTTTTATATGTTTTTATAAATTAGAATTTGGGACCTATATTAAAAAAAATTTATTTCACTATTAAATGGATCATCATATTTAGTAAAATCTTTTTTTGGTTTATCATGTTATGCTTAGCCTTCGTAATGACTCCATGACTCGTATATTACATATCACATAAGCAAGTTTTTAAAAAAATCAAAAACATTATTTTGTTTCAAAAATTTAAAAATGTTGTTTTATACATGTTACATATTCACTTAATATATAATTTATCATTATCCATGGTTTATACATTTATTTTTCATAGTATTATTTTTAGAGTGAGTCTTATGTAGATTCAAGGTTACATAGTTTCATGCAATGCACCAACATTTGGGATGAGCCAATGTCATAGAAAACATGTCAAGTAGCTTTGGAACATTTCCATTTCAAAGGATTCTTGCATGATGATATCTATCCTTGATTATTTTTATCATTTGAAACTAGATTACTACATATTCTACTAAATCTTATACATTTCTTATCATATGGATATTTTATATTTCAATTGTTACAATATTACATTGACTATTTTTGCATGATTTATTGCTTGTGTGTACATGTGTTTACTTGTTTGTATGTTTTTATTACTATAGGATCATGTTTTCATCTTATTTTTTGAGTCATGTAGTGAGTCAAGTTACTAATTTGGGTATGGTCACTAATATTTAGGGTGTGTTTGTTGTATGGATATACTAGTTTTTTCCATTATAAAATTGTAATTTTTCATAATCTATTATAGCATGATTGGGATGTTAATTCAAAATTTTAAAAAATCAAAGTTCAAAATTCAAAGCTCATGTGTAAAAAATAACATGCAATCTTTTCTAACATGTGAGGTAAAAATTTTAATTACACATGTTTTGAATAATAACACATGACAACTAAATTAAGAAGGAATTACAATGTTGATGGTGATGACAATAGGTGACAGGAAGGTGTCAGTAAAAGGCAGGCAATCAATATTAATGGTGGTGACAAATGCAGTAAGGAGATTAGTGGCATAGGAGATGGCTTCAAGCAATGGTCATGAGGGTGAAGAGGATGAGGAAGGAGTAGGGTTTGGCTCAGGGATGGGGGTACATGGGTTAGTGGCTAGGTAAGTATATGGCAAGGGAAGCAATAAAAAATAAAAAGACCAATCTTGTTTTGTTGCTACACAGAATGGTTTGGGTAGTGCCACTCAACAACAAGATTTAGGGTTAGAGTAATCAGGTATGGATAGAGGCTTGTCTTTTAGAGGATCCTCTCTAGGGAAGCTAGTGTTTGAAGTAACAATAGGGGTAGCTAGGGTTTCCTCCAAGGCATTAGTGTAATCCATTTACATTAATATCTCAAATACTTTTCATACCTATGGAGTGTTCTACAAAGAGTATATTTTTAGGGTTCAACTAGACTTCAATCCTCTTCTGATTCCCAGAAGTCATATTCCTATGGAAAAGCCTTTTTAGGAGAAAGTATAAGCAGTGGTGGGTTTGAGGGGCAATGCAAAAGTAGAACTACCATAGAAAGTAGCCTTGGAAATGGCCTACTTTGGAGATGTCACCTTGATTTTTTTTGACACTCCTATTATGGAAATTTTAGATGCAGATCTTTTAGTGATTGGATTAGATAGAGGGAGCAAGTCTTTAATTGGAAGATGTGTGGGGAAGTGACCTTCATGGGAAGTTATTTTGAAATGGTTGAATGGAACTTGCCATTCATTAAAATATCCTTCTTTCTCGATGTTGTCTAATGGTTTCTTTATGCTCTTATTTCAATCTTCTAAAGATAGATATTTTGTGTGTTCTAATAGGCCATGGTTTGTTGGTGAGCAGGGGGTGCTTTTATGTCCCTGGGCCTTTTATTTGATCCAATTGCTTTGGTTATCTTGTAATCCATAATTTAGGTAAGATTTTATAATCTCTCCTTAGCCTTGCATGATCTTGGTCTTCTCAAGTAGCTGGTTAGAAAGTTGGGAATCTTTGTCAAAATTAATGAAACCATTGAGGTTAATATGAGTTTTGTTAGGGTGTGTGTAGTGGTTGATTTTTCCAAACCTCTGTATCATTTTATTCAGATTTTATCGTCCCATAGAGTGTGGACTAAATTTATTAATTTTGAATGACTACCCTTTAGATGCTTAAATGTAATCAAGCTAATCATAAAATTGATTTATGTCTCGAGAAGGGTTTTGAAAGATCTCATACAATGATCTTGAATAAATGGGTTAGAAAGATTGGGTTTTTGAATAGAGATTTGGTTCACAGTATGCTTTTCCATTCAAAATCCTTTTTTGTTGAGGCACCTTCTTTGGCAGTCCTTTAGGAAGTTTAGGACAACCC
Source organism: Torreya grandis (assembly GCA_037957365.1). Classification (NCBI taxonomy): domain Eukaryota; kingdom Viridiplantae; phylum Streptophyta; class Pinopsida; order Cupressales; family Taxaceae; genus Torreya; species Torreya grandis. The sequence continues at coordinate 2,144,800 of JARHVA010001600.1, read as the reverse complement.
TCATAAGGGTGTAATTTTGGTAGCAATGAAAGGTTTGATCGATTTGGAGGCAAGGCAACCTTCTTCTTCCATTTTGAAGGGGAAGTGGATTTTAAGAATCCCAGGATAGAGTGTGTAGGTAAATATTCTCCTTTAGTTGATTGTTCCCAATAGAGGGAAGTCTCAAAATAGGATGGGGATGGTTTAAAGGAAGAAAAAGAAGAGTTGGCTAGCAAGACATTTCTATCTATAACTCACCATCCTTGTGATTTAAAGACACCTAACTATGGAAAGAAAGGGAAAAGAGGCAAGAAAATAGAAGAAGAAAGGTTGAAAATTAATGCTATGAATTCCATTGATGGTGGCACTCAATGGATAATGGAATCTTTACTCTCCAGCAGGGGAAGGTAAATGTTGGTAGCAAAAGGTTGATTTAATGGTTAGGCTCACTGTGTTTTGAAAAAATATGTTGAATGGTGTTTATTTTATGCTTTATAATTTGCTTAATTTTTAATTTCTAGTTTGGTTTTAATTGTTTTACCTTTGGATTTTTTTCTATTTTGTTGGGGGGTTTTAGGTTGTAGTGTGTTTAAATTTGGTTTTCGATTTAATGTTCTTAGGAGATTGGGCCTCCTATTGTGCCCCAAAACCATTTTAGGCTCTGAATAAAAGCTGAAATCAATTAAAAAAACATGTTACAACTAAATTATTTTTCCTTGCATATGAAGATTTTAATGTGTTATTTTGAGATGAGTGATTGTAACAATAGATTTTCCATCCCTCAACTCAAAAGGGGGCATTTATAAAGGTATTTTTAAAATTTAAGATGTGTTTTTTATGATCAAAGATGAGCTAATTATCTACTTCCTTGATCAAGAAGATGATGGGATGCTAGTGAATCTATAAAAAATGTCTTAGCTATTCTTCAAAGACTTTTTGAAAGTCTAGGATGTGTCATGAGAAAGTGATGGGATATGTTTTCCATGCCTATTGAAAGTCTAGTGATGGATAAATTAGTGTATATTTTGGGAACAACACAAAGTAGGTGTATTTTTTCATATGTTTCCTTTAAATTTTAATTTAAAGTGATAATTTCAAAAAAAATCATTTTAAAATTTTAAAATATCATGATCAATTCAACTACCTATAGCAATTGGCACTTGTTTCATGGAAATCATCTAATCAAGTGTGGATGGAAACTCAATGAGAGCAAGGTCAAATATTTCATTTTTACTTAGGTAATTAAATACATGTTTCAAATTATTACATGTATACATTGATGCATGCATTTATTATACTCACATACTCCTGTCAAAGTTGGGGCATTATTTAGGCACCCAAATTTGGAAAAAAAAATATATCCATGTTTTATTATTAAATTAGTTTATTTATCTAACTTGTATATTTTGACCCATTTATATGATGTCCCCAACCACACATGGGTCTCTATTTGGTCCACTAAGCCTAAAAATCACCTCAATACTTATCCAGAAGGTATCCATTGATACATTTGAACTATTTGTCACATATTATCTACCCTAACCTCAAAAATTGATCCCTAATTGTCTCTTGGACAAACCCATGTTTATATGAGACTGCACTGGATAAGACCATAGCCTTACATGGTTTTCCATTTCATATTTTTGTCCTTATAACCATTGTTCCTTAAATGGTGAATTAATCCTTCCTTTTTACATTTTCAAAAGTTGGCTAGCACACATGAGTCATCCTAAATCATCCTATAAATGAAAGGTTTTTCCAATCCATTTTGGCATCTATGAATCAAGAGATAGAAGAGAGCATGCATCACATCAAGGGTTAAGCCTAGATCCAAGCTTCTCTATTAAAATTTTGCTTCACAATACTACAAATTTGTAACACTTATCTATCTTGGTCTCTCTACACATTCCCTTGTACCAAAGGAGGGTAATAATTTCATAGTTATATTGATCAATTTTAGGGAAGAGGAGGTTAGAACCCTTACTCGAGATATTCCATCCACACACCATAATACTACATGGAGGTTTGATTATGAACATGCAAGATATGTAGTTTACAATGTTGCTTTAATAGTTACATAAATCCATTACTTTTTTCAGAGCATGCAAACTAGGTCAAATTAAATATTTAGTCATACAACATATTCTACCCTATGCATCTATGAGTGAAGGTACAATCATAATCTGAAATATGTAAGATATAGGCATCAAAAAACTCAGACTGTGAAACACTATAGAGACAAGACTAGAGGCACAAAGACAAAATTGATGCCACAAAGACAATAAAGATAAATTAGGATTGTTACAGTGGTTTGTATTAGACAAGAATGTACACTTCCATTTTTGTATTAGACTATAGTAAAGATCTAAAAATTCAATAGCAATTCAAACATAGTTAGAATATAATATCATATTTATAGAACAATCAAGGTGCATTACACTTTACGATTTATTTTCCAAATTATACAAGCATTCTAGGATGCTGATAATAATCAAGCTAAGGAGATCACATGTCCTAGAATATGTCCCCTATTTGTTTTCCAAGTTTTTTATATGTTGTTACACTATTAAGCTTGTTAAGAAAGAGGTCATTTTCTAGAGATTCACATAGAATTTTGGAAAAGAAAGCAAGGATTTTAAAGCACTGACACTAACGAATGAGATGATGAAATCAATTTTTGATACATTTGCAGTTTACCATGACCGGCCTCATATTTATGGAAACAACCCTACTTTTCAATAAGTTTCCAAATGATTTGTGGATCAATCTCTATTCAAATTTATTTTTGTAGATTTTGTTCGTCTCGCCATCTAAACCTACTCTACATAATATATTTATAATGACTATTGCTAAATTTAAATGAAATCAAATATTCTTCTTAACCCCCTCTTATTATTTATTACATCACATATTATTTATACAATTAAATTTGATTTTAATTTTTTAAATTTAATTCAGATGTAATATATTTTGAATAAAAATACCTATAAAACAATAAAATACAATAAAACTTTTTAAAAAGAAAAAAAATAATAATTGGAAGAAAATTCTTGTCAGCCATCAATAGAAATTCATAAATATCACATTTCTCAAAATATCATAAATTTGTCCATTTCGATGTGCATATCAAATTACATTGGATTTAGCAGGCTGCAATTCTTCTTCATAAGAGACGAGGAATATCATATTAAATCGGATTGTTTGTTTGGAATATCATATAAATTATTTGTTTTGGAATTGTTTGGATAGATATTCTTTTTTGATTCAATCACCAGAAGAATCCAACGCTCATGTGGTAGCTAAAGTCTGAAATGAGTTGATGATTGTGTTTACATGTGGCATTTTACGATACGTCGGTTCAATTTGTTGTTTTGGAACTTAAATTTTTTTTCTTGCTCTAGAGTAACTTCAATTGTAATTATGATATATGAGAACCTTAAAGAAAATAAATTGAGCTTGGAGCATATGTGTAAGAACGCCAAAAAAACATTTAATTATCAAGCCCTTGAGGGGTGTGAATTTCTATATAAAGATGGTAAAAAAACAATAAATTGTATAAATGATAATAATTTTAAAAATGAATAAATTTTAGGTCATGCATTAAATGGGTTTTATTGGAAATGCTAGCTTCAAACAATGATAAATATTTTAATGATTACTTGACCTTTTTTGAATTACTATGAATGTTCAATCGATTATTTGCGAGTAATTTTTGGATAATGTGTGTTTGCTTAATATCAAATAAACTATAATGCTTATATATTTCTAGACAGTTGAATTTAAATTAAGACCTTGTTATTGTGTAACTAACATAAAATGAATGGAAATGAAAAATACATGATAAAGGGGACAGGTTCACCCTGACTAAACATAGACAAAAAGGACATAAAGTATTTGGGAATGTTATCAATATATGTCAAGAACACTCAATGCTTCTAGCTCAAAACTTGAGAAGTGTGTGTGTGTGTGGGGGGGGGGGGGGAGAGGGGGCGGGGCGAGGGGGAAGAGTTGAGAGGAAGAAAGAGGACCATCAAAATTTAATCTATTTCCATATAGTATTTTTAATTTTTTTATAATTCTCTTTTAAAATCCTCTTAATATAATGTAAGTGTTCATCATTACTCATCATATTTCATCTATTTCCATATAATATTTTTTTAAAATTTGTAATTCTCTTTTTAAAATCCTTTTAATATAATGTAAGTGTTCATCATTACTCATCATGATGGTATAAAGAGTGGTCAGCCATCAAATGGAAAGTTTGGCGCAGTGAAATCCATGAGTATCACAATGTCCAAAGCATGTTTATCCATATGTGGTGTGCAAATATTCTTTGATAAGAGACGAGGAATATTACTTAAATGGGAATGTTGGTTTTTGCACGACTCGATTATTTGCTTTGGAATTTTTCAACCACCAATAAATTCTTTCTTGAATGCCTATGAATGCTCAATAAAAATTTTGTAAATGATTTTTTGGATAATGTGTTTTTACATGATGTCAAATGAACTACAATTCTTATATATTTATAGACAATTTAATTCAAGTTACGATCATGTTGATATGTAAATTGACATCAAATTAATAAAAATGAAAAATTCATGAGAAAGGAGACTTGTGCACCCTAATTAGACAGAGACAAAAAAAAAACACCCAAAGTATTTGGAAACATTCTCCATAAGTGCCAAAAGTGATTGAAGACTTTGGCACAAAGCCCAAGAAATATGAGAAAGAGAGAAGAAGAAAAAGGAATGTCAAAAGTCAACAAACATGCCAAAATTTTTAAATTTAGACCAATAATCAACAAACATATAAATACATTTAAAACATGAAAATTAATAACTAATGATTATCTTTATGCCATTTTTAAGTGTTTGCATTTTCTCCCACGTTGAAGTGTACACCCACATTTCAAAGTAGGAAAATATATATTTATAAAAAATATAATTGCATTCTTAAATCTTTTGGAACAAAAATGGATGGACCTATAAATATATAAAACTATTCTTTTTATTACATATGAAGTGTTGAATAAATTAATAATTTTTGAAATTTAAAATATCTAAAAAAAATATGTTGTTTGATGATGAAGTTGAGTCTAAATCAAATTTGAATATAATTTGCGTATATCTAAAGTAAAATTTAAACAAAAATTAAATAAAATTTGAGTCATTGAGAATTGAAATTAATAATTATGTGTAGTGAAACATATGTAATAATTAAAGTAACAAAAGTGAAATATATAAAATATGGTCTCCTCCTCATGATTTGAGAGGAACACATGGAATATGGCAAAAATTGTATCTCAAATAAGATAAAGATATTTTTTGTGGGGAAATGTTATAAAACATGATATGTGTAATCAATAAATATGTAATGTATTGTAACATATAACATGATCAATCAATATAAAATATTTCATGTTAAATTTATCTTTACAATGATATAAAATAATGTACCAAAAAAAATTTATTATAACCATTTAAAATTTAATTGAAACATGTAAAGTAATGGAAAATTAATAAAAATGACATATTAGGGTTTTCTCCAACATATATAACTTAAAAGTAAAATTATAAATCTTGTCTCATACTTAACATTTAGTTTTTACAAAGTTGTAAGATAATTTTATTATGATTAATTGACAAACTTTCTTAGTGTGTTGATTGAATTGCATGGGGGCAATGATCATGGTAATTGAGAAGCCATGTCTAGTAATTTTAATTGAGAATTATTAATTTTTAATTTGAACCTTTTTTCTAAATTTTGAAACTTGTATATATATGGCAAAGAAGAGTTTTTCCGCTAATTTCAAACTCGTATGCTTATTACAAGAATTAGAGTCCTAATAAAATCTATACAATCCTAGTCAACATATATACAGTCCTGGTCAATTTTTTATTCTTAATAAAATATGTACAATTTTAAAATATTTCACAAAATTCTAAAATTTATCATATTCTGAACTGCACAATTCTAATATCATATTATATTTTATTAGACAAAACATTAATGTTTTTCTTGATTTACTTTGATACATGAGACCATACACATGCATGGGATACACTATGACATTGTGTTGAAGACAATACAAAAAATGGGGATAGTTAAGGTTTAGTTCGCATAGTTAGGTGTGTTTGGCTTAAGCCATGTAGCATGCCTTCTAGTGATGCGAGTTGACCACATTACACTCACCATTTTAGATGAGCACTAGAATAGTGTCACCTTTATATTTTGGCTCGTAATAAATGAGACGACAATGACTCTAGATGATGTGTGAAGAATACTAAGACTTCCTATCAAATGGGATTTTAGTCACATCATAAAACCCTATTGAGGGGAATAAATTTTTAACTCATGAGTACTACATGGGAAGAGTTGGGGTGCTTAGAACTAGAAAGGTATTCTAATGAGGATGATTATCTAAGGAGACATCATGATTATAAAAGTACATGGTTGTACTATAAAGTTCTCTCATGGTGGTCAACATAGGTGCATATGTTGTCCATACAAAAATTTCACATAGTGTAGGAGAGGAATGGTTCATGGGGATTTGAGATTTTGAGAAAATATTGCATAATGTTAGACCACAAATAAGACCATCTCCAAAATAACTAATCACCAAAAAGATATTTTTTTCATTAGTCAAAGCATAGTCATATTTGCCTTTTTATTAGTTGGAAGATTGAGTTTTTTAAATATTATAAATGGGGTTTAGTAATACATTTATATTTCTCTAAGTGTTGAATTGATTATTATAATTGGTCTATAAAGTTAATTTCAATCTAAAATTATTTGTTTTGGACACATTTTTAATGGAATTGATTGAAAAATATTTATTTAGACAATTTAAGTATGGTTAGCTTACGATTAAAACCACAATTAAACTTTTATTTAACATGGTTTATTTGATATTAATTTCTAGTAATTACTTATAATATTAGTTTTAATCACTTGGTAGTGTTAGTTTAAATAATTGAAAATTACTAAATAGTGTATTTTATTGTCTTGCATTGAATTAGATGATCTATCACTAAGAATAAAAATTATATAATATATAGAATGTATTATGATGAATTAAATCCTCTTACACAATGTGTTGGTATACTGACAAGTTAAGCAATCAATTATTAATTCATTCATAGATGGTATGACTCATTTTATGATGATTGACCTGGGGTACCATGTTTGGAAGGGATGACCCTCTAATTTTTGTGGAGCTCCATAATTATTAATATTAATTATCATTGAGGTTTCATGATTATCAGTAAGAAATATCAGTAGGATAGATCATACACGAGTTTATAACAAAATACCCAGAGACATTTGTAGCTTCATAAAGATACCTACCTAATAAAATTTAAATTTTGTAAATAATGACTTGAAATTATATGTGAATATCTGGACTTACATGGAGAAACCTAGATATACCTTCATGTACATAGAACAATGTTAAATTTTGATATTTACATGAAACAATATTAAGTGCCTACATATACACTACAAAATGAACTATGTATTGAAACATTTATGCCTATATGCATCCTGAAAGACATAAAAACCTCTACACCAATATTGTAAATCCCATTCAAAGTGATAACTTTGGAAAGAAAAGACATGAAAACATCCACCAAATATATGAGCACTAAAAAAAATCTAGTTATTTAAGAAATACAACCCATGTCTTGCTTTAAAGCGTATCAATATCTATTATTTTAAAATTGATTACTAAAACTTAATTAAAGTTTTATAAATCTAATGTAATTTATGAAAAATATTTATAAATTAAATTAGATATTTAGTTGGCAATAAAAAATATGGTTTATTGATAATTTGTTTTGTAAAATCTATAAATATTTAAAAATATAACTAGTTAAAATTTATAAATAATTTTAAAAAATTAGTTGTAATATATAATTTAAAACGTTAAAAATTTACCACAAAATATCAAATTATGGGTAGTTACAACTTCCAAGATATAGCATGCAATAGTAATATGTTAGTTTTTGGTCCAAATTATAATTTGAGGTTGTCTCATTGTCATTGTTGAAACTCTTGTTATCTCATTGAAAGATATAATAAGCTACTATCGTCTTATGCTAACAAACCCAACTAAAGAGGCCTCTCTAAGTGATAAATAGGTTGAAGAGAGGAAATACATCAAAACATGGGTAATGATACTTGTTTTTCCTCCTCAAGAACTAGTAGAAGAATAAATTATAAAAAATTAAAAAAGATGAAAGGGACTAATAAGGTTGGTGCTAAAGAGGGTGGGGAGGCCATCCTATAATGCTAGGACAATTGTTATTTCCACTTCCACTCATTCCAAAATAGTAAGTGATGACATGTTAAAAGAATTATTGCATGGAAGCAAACCTTATGAGGAAGCTACTTCCTATTCCAAATTCAAAAAAACTAATACCAATATAGGGAACATGAGTGTTTACTAAATTAGATTGGAATTTTTAGAAAGTCTTGGTACATCTAAAAAAATAAGATGCAATCATTTATTTATATAATTATTAAGGATGGTGGATGTCTATGTAAAATTCCTGAGCTAAAGACTACAACAAATACCTTACCATTATCAAAAGTAGGTCATTGATAATAATTGGATTTTTGAGCCATATAAAATCTCTTTGAAGTATTAATGGAATCAAAATAAAAAACATGCCTTGTAATAAAATAATCTTCTTTGGATACTCATCATCAAGTGGGCCCCATAATTATTAATGTTGGGGCCTTCACTAGATTGAATAGTGAGCAAGTTAGGAACCCACGATATAACATGGGTCATCAATATAAAAGGAGTGAATATTGACCTTTAAATTTTCACTCAAATCATACTTCATGGCTTCATGAGTTTAAACAATGAGAATATTTTTGAGCTTATCCATAATATAAAATGTTATCTTATGGATTCATGAATGAGTGTTGGCCCTTGATATTGAAAATGAATCAATAGGAACCATTGATGTATCTAATAGATTAATGAACACCTTATCTTGCAAAAATTCTTTATATTAAAGAGTGTGCAAGCTATGAACTGATGATCTGGGACATTGATCTAAAAATGTCGTGAATTTTGACCATTGATTTGGTGTGAAAACATTTAATTGAGAATTGCCATTTGTTGTTTCACAATATTAATAGAGGATATTCTAAGGCCATGATATAATAATGAATGTTGATCTTTATACATGTGAATTTTAACCATCTGATCATGTCCATTGTAAACATCTATCAAATTTCCTCTTATAATGAGTATCTTTAATGCTCGTGATGTAATGATAGTCATGATCTTAAATTGGATAGATATTTCTCATCAGATGATCCCAACTTTAACCACTTTTAGGAAAATGTAGAATTTAAGTCCTAATTATATATCACCTCAGTATTGTACACTTGGAAAATACCTATCATGGATGTATCCTTCATCTCTAAAACCTTCTTGTTGCCAATAGGCTTGCATTCACTATATCTTTGTAAAAAATTACTTATCTCTTAGTCTAACCATATGCTATTATGATGATCAAGCCTTCTATGCTGTGAATTTTTTTCTAAACCTGATCATTATCCTTCTCTATTAGTTTGGACTTGTACCTATTTTCTAGATTATAGACACTTGTGTCCTATCTAGATGTCTACATCAACAAAGGTGTCCCTTTTCCAACTAAGTGTCTAGTGCCCATAATTCATCCAGTTTGTAAATATAATGTGCCCTTATGGCCAGACTAAGTGATTTAGTGTGAGATATTTTTCCAAAGGATTGGTATATATACAAGATCAATCCTCATTCATACGTTATGTAATATCCCCTCCAAACAGGAAATATAGCAACACAAAAAACTCTGAACAAGATATAACTTCTCTTGAATAAATTCAGAATGATCACAATAATATAGTCTCTTAATAACAAATTACAGATTGTATCACTTGTCCTTCTAAACTATTATAATTGTAGTCCTTTCTTATGCATATAAATATGAAATACAGTCTTAAAAACCCTGACTTAGCAAAACTGGAAGTGAAAATTGGAAACTGGAAGGTCTCGGCCTGCTGTGTCGAACACACAGTCGCCGGCGTCGGTCGTTAAACTACCGATGTCGGTCACTGCAGGTCAGCTTTCTGCCCACGTCGGTCTTCAGTCGACCGATGTCGGTCACTGGAAACCCTCTGTCTGCCGAGGTCAGTTCCTGAGTTGATCTATACGGACCTGTACGGACTTTGTACGGCCGCCAATTAAGCAAGCTTCCCTGTTTTCAACCCCTGATCTAAAAATATACGTTTCTAGCACAGAAGATCTCTAGCCATATAATTTATTGAATCGAAACAAGATTAAAGAAATACCTGGAATATCTGTAATAACTTCTGTGTGAAGTTATCTCTCAAACCTAAAATTCTGTGATAACTTCTAGATGAAGCTATCTCTCACTTTGGCAATAGATCAGCTGATATTCCACAGCCTCCTAATTGCACACACTGAAGAGGGAACGTTCTCCAATGTAGATGGAATCCTTGAACCCTAGGCTCAGTCTTCACAGAAGAAATTCTCAAAATCAATATCAATAATCAATAGCATAATCAACAATGGCCTCCATGAGAAACCCTTATACCCTCAAAAAGATATGCTTGCCCTAATTAGGGTTTCTTAAATTAGAATTAGGGTTTCTAATTAGAGATAGGCTAAATAATTAATATTTGATTAAATCAATCAAATATTAATATCTCCCTCAATACATGTCGGATCCACGAACCGATCAAAGCTAGTGAATCAGGGAGTGATTCCGCACATAACCATACCACAATAAAGGCGCTCCGCTGCATATCAAATATCCCTAAAAAGTAGGAGCTCAGGCCAAATGTGTCTGAAATAACCTGAATGAAAATCAAATGTAGAAATCTTGTGAATCAAAGTCAGGCCCAGCTCCATTATGACCCTCTATCCATCCTATTAGCCTACGAAGGTCGCATAATAGGCTAACCATGAACTCAGAACATGTCAATTAAAAAGGGGACATGACAATCCGCCCCTCCTAGAATTGCTTGCCCTCAAGCAATCACTGAATGACAAATCAATCAATCTACCTGGATCCTAAATATAGTTTTGATCTCCACCACTGTCAATTTTGATACCACTATAAATTAACACGAACCCCATGCCATGTCTATCCCAACTCTCATGTAATGGTGTCACATCATCTCTAGTACTAAGATAAGCACTCCAACATCCAATCCATAAATGAAAATCAGCAAGCAAACTCCTTACCTGAATAATATCTAAAATTGGATTGTGAAGGCTAGAAATAGTCATATCATCATCAACCTGTGACCCGACTGTAACAGAAAGTTGAGTCCTCACCAGATGTGACAACTCCTGAACTGAACTCACCTCAAGACCAAGCTCGTCCTCATACCTCTCTTGTGTTGGTGCCAATGTGCTCTCGTCATCGCCCTCTATCATGTCATGTGGTATAGGTACCTCCATCTGATGAAAAAACATATATCTGAAGCTGCTGCCCCGTATTGCCTTAAGAATGTGTGTCTTCCCATCAACATTAAAGAGAACCTCCATGTCCTTGAGACGAAGAGTAACTTCCTCAAATGAATGAAGCCACTTCATACCCAAGACTAAGTCGATGTCCCCCATATTTACCACATAATAATCAGCCTTGAACTCATAATTGTTCAAGTGCAATGGGAGGTCTCTAATCATACGCTCACACTTAAGAGTGTGACCATCGGCTACCTTAACACTGATGCCCTCAAAATCTACGGTAGTGAGTCCACGCTTCTCCACAAACCTAGTATCTATGAAATTATGTGTGGCTCCTGTATCAAGAAGGGTGATAACCTTCTGCCCTGCCAAAACTCCACAAATTTTGAATGACTCATCTGACTGAATGCTAGATATGCGTGCCTCCTGTACGTGAAGCTCTAACTCTACCTCTGCATTAGGCCCTAAAGCCTCTACCTTTGCCCCCTCAAAATTGTTATGCTGTTCGGAATCCTCAAAATCTAAATCCTCATAATATATCCACATCATACGGTTCGCCTTGCCCTTAGGCCTCAAAGGACAATCGTGATGGATATCATATGGACCTTTGCAATAGAAGCAAAGCTTATTCCTGCGTAGATCATTAAGCACCTCACGATCCAAAGGTGGTGCTGCTGGATTGGCCTGTGAATCATTTTTAACCCTGGATTTATCTATGTTAAAATCCAGTCTCTCTGTATCCCCGTGGGAGTGCTTATGGTCTCTAGATGAAGAAGCACCTCTGGAGTTAAATTTATTGGATGGGGTGGCCATCTCCATACTCCGTGCCTTCTTCATAGCTACCTGTAAAGAAGGAGGATCAAAGGCTTTGATCCAACCTCTCAATGGCTCTGACAATCCCTCTATGAAGAGAACTACCAATCTACGCTCTGAAATATTGGGCACCATGACTGCCAATCTCTGAAACTCACCAATGAAGGACTCCAAGTTACCTGTTTGTCTCAACTGTGCCAGATCTCAAAAGTAAACCTCAGGATCTTTCCTGTCAAACTGCTCAACCAATCTATCCCCAAAGTCCTGGTACTCTGTTACCTGATTATGCTGAAGTGTTACCATACCATGGTACCACCAATCATGTGCTACTCCATCCAAGTGCAAAGTGGCATATTTGATGGCCTCTATCTCTAACATTGGTCTCAATGCCAAAAAGGTGTCAAGCTTATGAACCTAAGCTTGAGCTGTCATCTTGCCGCTGCCGTCGAAAATAGTCAGAGAAAGCTTACCAGTAGCCTTCTTCAACTCACTGAATTGAACTCTAGGCCTCCTGTCCTGTCTAACCAATCTGTAGTGCTGTCTCCTAAGATTGACAAAATGATCAAAATTTGTCCTCTCTTGGACATGAGGAGGTAATAAGTCCCACTCATCATTTACATCCATGTAAACATCTGCAAATGGGTTATTCCCTGCTTCCTCTGCTGGTGCCTCTGGTTCTTCTTGAACAAAAGTAGGACGTGTAGGTCTATCAGCTATTCTGGAGTGAGTCTACTATGGTCTCTGATTAACCGTAGCACTCCTGTCATCTCTTTGGTCCCCGTTCTGTCCATCAGGTGCATTCATTCTCTCTATCATAGTCATAAGTGCCTGTAGTGTCTGAGTCATCTGCTGTTGGCTTGTCATCATAGCACGCTGAAATTCTCTGGTGCCCTGATTAGCATCATACCTGTGGCCCCTGGGTGGGCTTCCCTCATGTCTGTCACTCATGATGGTCGGTGGCTGATCTAACACCTAGGTACCTTCAAGCAAGGCTCGACTGCGTGTGTTATACCTGTGTGGTCCCAACTCTTGTGGCTGCATAAGACCTATAGACCCTTAGGCTGGCAAGATTTAGCTCTGATACCACTGTAATATCCCCTCCAAACAGGAAATATAGCAACACAAAAAACTCTGAACAAGATATAACTTTTGTTGAATAAATTCAAAATGATCACAATAATATAGTCTCTTAATAACAAATTATAGATTGTATCACTTGTCCTTCTAAACTATTACAATTGTAGTCCTTTCTTATGCATATAAATATGAAATACAGTCCTAAAATCCCTGACTTAGCAAAACTGGAAGCAAAAATTGAAAACTGGAAGATCTCAGCCTGCTGTGTCGAACACACAGTCACCAGCGTCGGTCGTTAAACTGCCGACGTCGATCACTGCAGGTCATCTTTCTACCCACGTCAGTCTTCAGTCGACCGATGTCGGTCACTTGAAACCCTCTGTCTGTCGAGGTCGGTTCCTGAGTTGATCTGTACGGACCTGTACGGACTTTGTACGGCCGCCAATTAAGCAAGCTTCCCTATTTTCAACCCCTGATCTGAAAATATATGTTTCTAGCACAGAAGATCTCTAGCCGTATAATGTATTGAATCAAAACAAGATTAAAGAAATACCTGGAATATCTATAATAACTTTTGTGTGAAGTTATCTCTCAAACCTAAAATTCTATGATAACTTCTAGATGAAGCTATCTCTCACTTTGGCAATAGATTAGCTGATATTCCACAACCTCTTAATTGCACACATTGAAGAGGGAAAGTTCTCCAATGCAGATGGAATCCTTGAACCCTAGGCTCAGTCTTCACAGAAGAAATTCTCAAAATCAATATCAATAATCAATAGCATAATCAACAATGGCCTCCATGAGAAACCCTTATACCCTCAAAAGGATATGCTTGCTCTAATTAGGGTTTGTTAAATTAGAATTAGGGTTTCTAATTAGAGATAGGCTAAATAATTAATATTTGATTAAATCAATCAAATATTAATATCTCCCTCAATACATGTCAGATCCACGAACCGATCGAAGCTAGTGAATCAGGGAGTGATTCCGCACATAACCATACCACAATAAAGGCGCTCCGCTGCATATCAAATATCCCTAAAAAGTAGGAGCTCAGGCCAAATGTGTCTGAAATAACCTGAATGAAAATCAAATGTAGAAATCTTGTGAATCAAAGTCAGGCCCAGCTCCATTATGACCCTCTATCCATCCTATTAGCCTACGAAGGTCGCATAATAGGCTAACCATGAACTCAGAACATGTCAATTAAAAAGGGGACATGACAATCCGCCCCTCCTAGAATTGCTTGCCCTCAAGCAATCACTGAATGACAAATCAATCAATCTACCTGGATCCCAAATATAGTTTTGATCTCCACCACTGTCAATTAGTAAAAGAGTGTTTTGGTGATTGTGATCATTTGAGGATGTCAAAGGGGTCATTTGGAATAGGTCCATGAATTTTAAATTATTAATATATTCTTAGTTTTCTTGGATAAGTTTCAAAGAGATGAATGGGTCTCCATAGGACCTAAAAGTGACTTAGGCCTATTTGAAAGTGGATTGTGCTTAAGTGTAACCCATGTGAGATGCCTTAAGGGTGAACGCATGTATTATGGATAAGAATTTTTTTTGGACTTGATAATTCATTAATGATATTATATATATATATATATATATATATATATATATATATATATATATAATGAAACCAAATGTGTTGGTTTCTAGATTGGTGAGTGAGACTAAGTGCAAGGTGTATGTGAGAATTGTGGAGCGAAGGAGAGGTAGAGTGCCCAGTTGATGAGTTAATGAGTAGAGCAAATTGAAGACTATGTGTATGAATTAAGGACATATTTTTGATGTCCAAATAGTGATATTATAATTTTAGGACATGTAAATAGGTCTGAGTATGCATATGAGGATAGTTTGAGTGAAGGAAAGAGATTATGGCATGCCTATGTGAGAGGCTTGTATGAGATAGAGAGTTTTTGTGTAGGGGTTATATAATCAGAGATCCATCATCAAGTTTCAAAGACATTAGTTCTATGGTGGAGGTTTTCACATCAAATGAGGGTCTAAAGGAGTTGATATTCCTTAGGGGTAGTTTCTCCTTGTGAAAAAGGTGTTTCACTAAAGGCCTTTGGTCAAGAGGACTTGATCAAGGTTTCTAATCTAAATGACTTGACTACTCTATTATTTGTAATTTACTATAGGAAAATTAGTCCATGTGTTATAGGATTGAGAGTGGGCTTTATTACCCATGAGGGTTTCCCACATTAACTATGTGTTGTGTGTTTGATCTTGTGTATGCATTGAATGAATGAACTCTCTTGTTAATGTTGATTGATCAAGTTGATAAATGCTGATTGTTTAATAGTTTGAAAGGATTACAATTGAAATTGAAATATCTAGGATCACTAATTCACCCCCACTCTTTGTGATTATACATCTAACATTTTGTTCTGTACAATAACAATGTTCATCCTTGCTTTCCAATTCCACCTCTAAATTTCATGATCAAAGCATCTTCTGTGCAAGATCACTTTTCATTTTTTTTTCATGCTACTAATGACCATGATGGTTTCACCTACCAAAAAAAGATGAGAATGTTGTTATTATGTACCATTAAAGAACTACCAAAAGAAGGTGATTTGGTCATATTTGATATTGAAGCTCAAGAACTCAATGGCAACTCTATTGTGGATTACTTGGAATATGAACCCGATTGTGAGGAACATGAAGATATGGTAGAAAATATGAACAATCCTTCTTATGTTATGTTCATGAGATCACACAATGATAAATTAAAATCATAAAACAAAGGTAAAGAGGCAGATAAATAAAAAAATAAGGATAAATTTAAAGATACCCCTAAATCTCCTCCTCATAAGTTTATTCTCAATAGGGGTGTGGCATTGTCTAGCTTTTCAAAAGATAAGCAACTCGAGAAGATGGGAAGTATTCCTCCTAATGTTACCAATTCTAAAAATTATTATTATTTATTTATTCCTTCTTTTTACATCATTGATCATATAAATAAAACAAAGATTCAGGTTTCAAAAACTGAATATCTCAAGTCAAATCCAAAATAGCTTGATAGATTAGTTAGATTCATCCGAGGAGATAGTCCCGGTTCCTTTGAAGCATCTCCTATGTGAGTTCTTGTTAGCCCTAAAAAATTCACCCTTTAGAATAATATGGTTTTATTATCTCAAAATAGTGAAGTACTTGTTCTATTTTATGACTCTCTCTTCATTGGGGTCTTTTGACTAAATGATTGCATCATTAATTTTGGATCCTCGAACAATGTGATCCCAAATAAGGTAGCACATTTAGTATATTATATGTCTCTCTCTTCATTTGGATATTATGACAAATTTATGTGTTTACAACACCTCAAGATTTAAGAAGAACACATGGAACATATAAAAAATTGTATCGAGTAAGATAAACTTATTTCTTCTATGAAAAAACTTTGTAAAATATCATATGTATGATTGATAAATATATAATGTACCATAAGATATAACATGATCAATTAATATAAATTATTTCAAGTTAGATTTATCCCTACAATGACATGAATTAATGTACAAAAAGAATTTAATCGTAATCACTTGTAATTTAATCTAAACATGTAAAGTAGTGGAAAATGAATAACAATGACATATTTTGGGTTTCCCTAACATATATAAATGGGAAGTGAAATTAGAAATGTCACCTTAATCTTACCTATAAGTTTTTTTCAAAAAGGTTGTGAGATATTTTTACCATCATCAATCAATAAGATTTCCCATCATGCCTATTGAAATGCATGGGGGTAGCAACCATGCCCGCTGAGGAGCCAAGTATTGGTAAAAAATTTGGTTTTTTTATTTTGAGCCATTTTTATAAATTTCATAAAGTGTATATATGGCTTAGGGGAATATTTTTTTGTATTTTTAGACACATATGTTTTTGGGAGGATATATATAGTCATGGCAAGATTTTTGATTGAAAAGTGTATTTTTATTAATTTAACAAAAAATTGTAGTACAACTCTAATCATACAAAAACATAGGGGGAAAAGTCACACATTGGAAGCCAAACCAAGCTAAGGGAGCCTCGAGAGAAATAAAATTCCAATAAAGGCCACAACCCGACTAATAACCATACTTAAACTAACTTAATTGCACATCAATAGAAAAGGGAATAAAATAGCACACAAAATAAGGAAATAACTAAGTAATAGTTGCAAATATGGTAGGCAATGGAGGAAGTAGATGTCGAGTGTCTTGAGGATTTTCTCCCTACCCATCATGTGCTGGGTGATATTCATCAACTAGGAGGGGGTCCCAACCATCATATTTATAATTAGTTTCATAATCATGTTGCACCTTATAATTTTGGTGGGGAGGAGAGATGGCTGACACCCATAGTGGGAATTTGTCTTGTGAAGGGGGTCTTCACACCCCCTATTACCACTATCTCTATTGCCTCTATCATATCCTCTAGGAGGAGATGGATATCGAGAGTGAGGAGAGGATCTCCTCAAAATTTGAGAGTGATGGTGGCTCCCCCCACACCCACAACCCTTAGGAGGGGAGTGGTCAGGAGGGGGATCAATAGGCTTATGGTTGACTGCCGGTCAACATCTATTAGTCTTGGTCAAATGTGTACATTCTTGGTAAAATCCATATAGTTCTAAAACTTTCACAAAAAATTGAAAATTATCATACCCACCTTTGCACAAATATTGCACTAAATTTCAATAGAAAAAAACATTAAATTTTTATATTGAAATACTATGCTACATGAGACCATACACATTTGTGACCTACGTCATGATATCATGTTGAAGAAAACATAAACACTAGGGATGGTTGAGGTTCCATTGGTGCATCTAGATGTGGCTAGCTTAGGCCATGAAGCATGACTTCTCATGATGCAATTTGACCACAATATGCTCATCACTTTGGTTGAACTCTAGAATAGTGATACTTGTACATTTTAGCTCACGATTGAGAAAATCATAATGACTTTAAAGGATGTATGGAGGATAATAATATGTATCATCAAAGAGATATGTGTTACATCGAGGAATCCTACTGAGGGGGAACAACACTTAGCTCATAAGTCCCACATGGGGAGAGTTGGGGTGCTTAATACTAAACGTGTATTCTATTGCAAAAAATTGTCAAGGGAGACACACCACAAATATAAAAGTACACGATTGTACTTTTGATTTCTTTATGGTGGTCAACATAAGGGGTGTATCGTGTCATACAACCTTTAGCATAGTTCTAGGCCTTTAAGTAACTTGTGATATAAAAATGTTACTTTGTACCATGTGTCTTATTCACTAGTAATGTCAACACTATCCGAATCACACATGGTCATACCATGAAGGCCTCACTCTTCTTCATCAATATTGCATAAATCTGATGATGGTATCACTATTACATGCAATCGTGCAACAATGCTTTCAAAAATGATAAAAAGAAGATTCAAAACAATTTTGACCATCCCTTTGTCCTCCTCACTTGTATATTAAAGTATTCTTCAATTCATTGAATAAGCAGAGATAACATAGGAAGTACAGTAGTGGTTAGACATCTTGTAGCACATCATAACCTCTTGAATCATCATATAAAACTAATATATAATATAATATTACAACTTATATTTATAGAATGATGTTTATTATTTTTTAAAATCTTTCTTATTGCACTTTGACTATATCTCTTCACCTTTATCATTTATTATATGCTTACACCATAACATATTTAATTTGTTAAGAGTCTCTATCCACCAAGTTCCTCCTTGACCCTGAATCAATGGTATCAGAGAATTACACACTTCATATCACATTAAAGTGATATTAAAGTTTCCATATAAAAATGTCATATCCCCAAAAATTGTCTTATCAATTAAATTTTATTTACATATTTATAATTAGTTAATATAATTATTATATACAATTATTGTTCAAAAAATTAACATTTTATTAAGTTAGTCTAGTAATGGATTAACTGCTTTGTATGTATTCCAGGGTAGTTATATGACCCTTTTGTCACACATGGAAATCTTAAGGAAGGATATCCTCAAAGACTAAAGAGAGTTGTAAAGATAAAAACATGAAAAAAGTAATCTCACCCCGTTAACATTGCTTTTAGTCTGCTAACATTGCTTTTAGTCTTTCCTTGTTAGTTAAATTTGCTTAGTGTGCATCTTGTGATCACTATATTGCATTTTGAGATCACCATCTTTTAGCTTAAATTGGTTTATGGCAATGTAGCAAGGTTTGGTGTCAATTAGGTCTTATTTCATTATTTATACTCCTCACCAAGGAAGCAAGACCCCTGATATAATGTCATTCTCATAGAAAGTTGCATTGAAGTTTCTCCTTAGGATCGCTTTGGTCAGAATTAAGATTAAAATCAAGGTATAATTCAACTCACCAAGTGGTCAAATAATTTTCTTGCACTTTTATTCCCTTGAAGTCATTTAGTAATTGTTTTGTATCTGCAATTTATTAGGATCATTTTCACATTTTTAGGAATGACTCTACTTTTCAAGAAGCAATTAGATGGTCTTGGGGAGTAATCTTTGTTCGTTCTTATTTTATAAGTTTTGTTTACCTCGTAATATAGACTTACTCTGCAAAATATGTTTATGACAAATGTCTCTAAATTCGAATGAAAACAACTATTCTTCTTAACCCCCTCTTATCATTTATTACACTGAATATATTATTTATACAGTTAAATATAAAAATATTATTTTAAACTTAATTAAGATGTGATATAATTTAACTTAAATTATTTATAAAATAATAAACTTAAAAAAAAAAAAAAAAAAAAAAAAAAAAAAAACAAAACAAACTAAAACTAAACTTAATCTATATTCATAAAATATCATTTAATTTTATAACTCACTTTTTTTTAAATCCTCTTAATATAATGTAGAAAATAATTGATTTACGTTCTTGTCAAGAGTGGTCAGCGATCAAATGGATTCAGCAGCTTGCAATTATTCTTCATAAGAGACGAGGAATATGCTAAATCGAAATGTTTGATTCTCCATAAATATCGGCACAAGTATTTGTTTTAGAATCGTACACCCACAAGACAAAATTTCTTGAATGATTAAGTATTCAATAATGATAATGTTTTAATGATTAAGTATTAAATAATGATAATGTTTTAATTATTATTTGATCTTTCTTCAATGATTAAGTATTCAATAATGATAATGTTTTAATGATTAAGTATTAAATCATGATAATGTTTTAATGATTATTTGATCTTTCTTCAATGATTAAGTATTCAATATTTTTTTAAGAATGATTAATGGATAATGTATGTTTGTTTAGTGTCAAATAAAATATAATGTTTGTATATTTATAGATAATTTAGGATTATGTTGACGTGTAAATCGACATCAAACAAATAAAAATGGAAAATACATTGCAAAATGGATAAGTGCATTTTGACTAAATAGAGACCAAAAGAAGGATATAAAACATTTAGGAATGTTTTTGACAAATGTCAAAGATATTCAATGCTTCAATGAGAGAGAAATAGAAAGGAATAATTGAAAGGTTGAGAGGAAGAAAGGGGACCATAAAAAAATCAAACACACCAATAATATTTAATTTGGACCAATAATCAACAAATATACAAGTACATTAAACATATATAAATTAATGACTAATAAATACATTCATATCATTTTTTGGCATTTATATTTTAACCCACTTTAAGATGTGTATGTAAGCACAAAGATCAAAATATACACACTTGGATTTTCTTGGAACGAAAAATTGTTGCACTTATGAACCTACAAAACCATTATTCTTTTTAATTACACAGGGAAATGTGAATAATCATGATCAATGTTGAAATACAAAATATTTGAAAACTAAATCTTGTCTGATTATGAAGCTAAATCTAAACCAGAATTGAAAATGGTTTGAACATCTAAAGAGAAATTTAAACAAAGTTTGAATAAAACTCGAATCACTATAAATTGAAGCGAAAAAACTAATTGTTAGTTATAGGTATCTAATCCATATCATCATGAATTATCATGTAATACTAAAACATATGTGATAGTCATGAAATAAATAAATATAAAATACAATTTTCTCCTCGAAATTGTATAAAAACACATGAAATATTGTAAAATTTATATAAAAATATTTTCTCTATAAAAAATATTATATATAATCAATAAATATATAACATATCACAATATAAAACATGATCAATTATTATAAATATTTGATATTATATTTCCCCCTAAATGACATAAATCCTTCACAATTTGATTGGAACATGGAAAACAAAGAAAATCAATAAAATGTGACATAAGAAGGTTTTTTCCAAAGTGAAATTATAAATCTTGCCTTATACTTACCTTTTAGATATTTTTACCTTGATTGATTGACAAGCTTTCTTAGCTGAGGAGCCACGTCTAATTTTTGTTTTCCTAATTTTGAAACTTAAATAAATAAATAAAAAGTGAATACATGGTAGAGCAAATTGTTTTTTCCTAGTTTTAGACTTGTATGCTTCTTGTAGGAATTATATAGCCTTAGAAAAATTATACAATCCTAGTTAGAATTTATATATAGTCCATTCTTGGTAAAGTCCATATAGTTATGAAAATTTTCATCAAAAAAATTAAAAACTATCATACCCACAAATTTAATATTCTAATATTGTTTTATATTTCATAAAAAAATACTGATTTTTATCTTAACTTATTATGATGAATGAAACCATATACATGCATGAACTATGTTATGACTCCGTGTTGAATATATCACAAACACTAGGGATGGTTTATGCTAAGTTGGCACATGTATATGTGATTGACCTAAGCCATGTAGCATGCCTTATCGACATGTGGTTTGACCATGCTATGCTCACCACATTAGCCAAGCACTAGAGTAGTGACACTTATACATTTTGACCCCTAAAAAAATGATGACAATGATTCTAAAAGATGTATGGAGGATATTAAGACTTTCCATTAAAAGGAAATTAGTTACATCAAAGAATCCTACTAAAACCCTGGAGCAACACTTAGCTCATAAGTAGTACATGGCAAGAGTTGGGGTGCTTAATACTGAAGGGGTATTATATTGAGGAAAATTATATAAAGAGACACCATGATTTTAAAAGTACATAGTTGTACTATAGAGCTCTCTCATGATGGTCAACATAGGGGGTGTATCTTGTTCATATGACCTTTGTCGCATAGTGTATGAGATGGATGGTTCAAGATGATTTGAGAATTTGAGTGACTCATGCATAATGTTAGACCACAAAGAAGATTGTCTCTAAACAACTAATATCCAAAAAGTTGATTAGTCCATTATTCCAAACATATATGATTCATATCCCTCTTCTTATGGATTAGACGAATGACTTTTCTAAATGGGATTTTGTAACACATTTATATCTCTCTAATTGTTAAATTAATTGCTACAATTGGTTTATATATTTAATTTCACTCTAAAATTTTGAATGGTTGTTGGTTCAATTGGTGAAAATGTTTATCTCACAAAGATCCCTCCAGAGATCAATTCATGTTACTAGAAAAACCTGTCGTGATATAAGGGATGAGATTGGGATCATGCCCAAGGTGAATTTGGTGGAATGGATACCCCTCAAACCTTGGTTATTAGCTTAAGATTACCATGAAAAGTAGTGGTCAACAAAAAAAATTCATTCTAAAATTATCCATGTAATGGAGTTGATTGAAAAAATCAAATTTGGTAGTGAACAGGGTTAACTCATGGTTAAAACTATAGTTAAGTTATTATTTAATTAGGTTTATTTGATATTTTAGACACTAAAATATGGTATTAAACATGTGTAAATGTCATTCTTGACCTACCTTCACCTTATATCACTTGTGTATACACAAATGGCTCTTGCACACCCTTCTCTCCTATTCACTTGGTTTCTATGGGCCTAACCTTCTTGATTTGCTACCATACACTTATAATTATTCCCTAATTTATGTTTAACATCCTTAAAATAATAATAAAATTGTCTCTATATCATCATATCAATACTCCTACCTCTCAGATGAGTTCATCAGAACTCATATGCATATGAAATTTCATAGGCATCCAAGTCTAACGACCCCATATCAAGTAACAATAAACTATTCAAATTTAAATTATCTTTACAGGTTGGCTTGTACATTTCATATGTCAATGGTATGAGAAATTAACCAAATTCCCATATAAATACACAATAGGTCTAAGACTACTCCCTATCTATAATTATCAAGAAAACACAAAGAAATCCTATTATATCACTTACACATTTTAAAATATTCTTTTAACTTGCCAAATCAGAAATTAGTCATAAGGAGTAGGCCCTAGCCAAGTCTAATACACCTAAGCAAAGTAAAGTTTTCCATGTTCAAGTGTTTAAAGTTAGATTATAGGCTATATTAATAAAAGGAGCACCATTTCACATATAAAACTAATAAGGAAAACTACATGTGGTTTAAATTCATTAATTAGAGTATTATACATAGAAAACACTCAACCATTCATTTTGGAGTGATTTTTGTCATCTCAATCACCTTTCTTCTTATTTTGCTAGCCTAAAATAGTGTGGAGAGTGGAGATAGGGTTTCAAAGTGAAAGACATAGGTTTTTATATTTGTGAACACAATGAGCACATGATATCACATAGGATGATGGATTTCAAGTAAACATAATGGTTTATGCCAAAATAGTGAGGCACAATTCATAGGGATAGATTCAGAAACAATAAACTCTTCTATATTGATGTAGGTATCCATATCATCATGGGCTCATCTAGATAGATCTAAACACTCATTTTATTGATCTGAATGACTTTTTATCCATTTACAACCTTTTATGTCACCTGTACACAATATCATTCCTACATAAAACACTAAAAAATGAAGTATCTAATTCCTTTTAGTATTTTCCATAAATACTAAGTTACAATAATTCAAGTATACTCTTATTTATCATTTAGATTTGTGTATTATTGTTATATATTAAACAATTTGAATAGCTAAAAAGTATTATCTTATTAGATTACATCAATAAAAAATAAGGTAAAACATCTTGGTGAACTTGTTTGTATAATGAACACATCAAACCTTAGGGTTTCATCCTTCTTTTTAGGATTTCATATTTCTTCATATTAATATGATTTTCAAAACTAATTTCTAGTTTTCCATGATTCACAATTACTCATGGCTATACTGGATATACATAGTTTTTATTTTCTAACTCAAACTATGATTGTCATATTTAAATGTTGTTTTCTTGAAATATGCAAAATATGTAACAACCATGTAATTCTACAAGATAAATATTTGTGCAATTTCACACTAATATTAATCATGAAAAATCTATAACTTATCTTAATTTAATCTCTCCAATCCTCTAGACAAATTTTGTATGAATATTAAACTCGAAATAACCCATGAAGAAGAAGTATATAATGTTTAAGGTGGATTTGATGACATAGACAAAATGAAATTAACTCAGTATCTACCTATGAACACACACTTGATGCATTACTACATTTAACTAGAGATGAAATTAAAATTAAAAATAAATTTAAGGCCAACACATCTAAGGAACAATATGATCTCTTCAATGAGACTCATCGACCTATTAAAGTTATTGACCCTACAATAGTTGTTTAGACTACTACCAACACCACTGACACTATTTGTATGTATACATCCATGGTCACATATGTAATTCCCACCCAAAGTATGGGGGAAACACAAGGTATCCCTAATATTTATATGCCTATACCTACATAGTGGAATTATTTACATCATATGATCGATACTCATAGGACATCATTATCCACATCTACTAGACAATCCCTCATGTAGACTATTATAGATCTATAGGCTAAGGTCTTACAATTAGATCAAGTTGCTTCAAGAGTAATTTATTTGATTGATTCTCATGCTTTGATTCATAATCTATTAGCCCCAAAAATTTTGTATTATAGCTTACCTTTGGGTTTTGTAGATTCTAAGCTTACACTATATGATTGTAAAGATGATCTAAAGCAACACCTAAGATCCTTTCATGAAACATGTTTATACTATGTCTCCAATGACAAGTTATTGACTAGGTTATTTCTATGAAGCCTTGAGGACTATGCATTGTATTGGTTAAATGATCTTTGATTATAATTAGTTAAAGAATCAAATCCTTTGTTTGATCAATTTCTAGCACATTTTTCAATGAATATCAATGAAAATTATCTTATGCACAAATTACAAAAAATAAGGAAAGATATAATGAACCAATCAATGATTATGTGCTTTGATAAAAGACTATTATTTATAAGCATAAAAATCACATGGAATATAATTAGTTATAATACATATTCAAGAAAAGTTTCCTTTCCATTCTACATGAGTCTATTATGTCAAAAATATTCAAATCATGCGATGAGTTATGCCATACAATAAGAGATTGAGAAGTTAAGCTCATATATTTGAATAAGATAAAGTGTATGGCTAATGCTAAAACTAATTCAAATGCAAAGTTTAAAATAAAACTAAGTTACAAGGCCAAAGTGAATGATACTAAGAATGAAGTAAAAACAAAAATTAATGTAGTGTCACATCCTACTAATCTTCTTGTCTTATCCAATCAACCAAGGAGACAATTTTCATGGTTACCAAGACCTCCTCATAAGATATTATATAATTTACTTGATTGGAACCTTAGATCTCTCCCTCCACTGAAGGAGGTTGATCTGAATATGTCTCTACCTAAGGGACATGACAATAATGCATATTGTGATCACCATAGATGTGAGAGGCATTCTACGAATAAATATTTCGGGGTAAGACATAATATTAATGATCTCATTAGTGATATAATTATTGATATTAACACACCTACTATTGATTTAGAACCAAAACCTAATGGGAATGTAAATTTTAAGATATTTTATGATCCCTTTCCCAAAAAAGTGGCAATGAAAACTAAGACTAATCATGAGGTGCATACGACTTACAATGCACAACCTCCTCTATAGACTTATGAGCATTCATTAGATGGTATTATTGGTAAAATTGCATGCACATTAATACAATAACCTATGATTACATTTCATGACACTAATATTGTGTAATATGATTCTAGTTTCAATTCCTTATTTGTATGTGCATACTTTTATTCACATCCTATACATAGTTTAATGGTAGACAATGGTTCAAGTCAAAATGTTTGTACCATGCAATGCATTACTAGTATTAGATATACACATAAGGATTTGATGGATACAACCAAGACAATTAATGTATTCAATGGGAAGAGACAAAACACTCTCTATAGTATTTTATTACCACTTAAGGTGGGTTGTACTATAATTGCTACTCCATTCTTAGTTTTATTGAGTATAGGGGCATTCGACAAGTTTTTAGGATGCCCTTGGATAAATAAGCTTTGTGTAGTACCATCTTGAATACATATATGTTTTAATTATTTACATTTGTATAGGGTGGTTATATTTTAAAGTATTCCAAATGAGTATCCTATTTAGCTATAGGTGTTTTCTCACCTATCCCCCCCACTAATGCAATCAGTTATTCAACCTATTTAGGTTCATTAGATACAAATAGTTCAAAGGAAGGTAGTTGAATTTATTATACAACCAATGCTTCAATTCCCATTACATCATAGGGTTATTCAAGAACCATGACAATAATTATCTACTTCATCACATCCTACATTAATATTAAATATATTTCCTCATGTTGCACAATGGACACAATCACATGTTTCTCCTACTATACAAAAAATTCCACATGATACTATGCTACTTATAATTACTCATCATACATAGGATCTAATGAATTATGAAGATGATGATGGATACATTACATCACAAGATTATTTCCCAAATTCAAATACAGCTACATACAATACCACTCACTCACACCAAGTGACCATTCCCATGTTTGAGACAAGACCTATAGATGACTACCCCCTTGATTGGTTAGGTGGTTAGAATTTTTTACATAAGAAAAATATTTCAAAAAAACACATAAAAATATTACAAAAATAAAATATGAAGACCTAAATATAATATGTTTTCTAGATTGCATAATCCATTTATGTTTTTTTTATCACATGTTTGGTATAAATATTTTTTTCCATACACATATGCATTTCACAGTAAATACAAGGGAGATATAGGACATACATGTTATACATGATACATGGATGCATAACTTCATTAAATTTCTATACCTAAGGGCCATGCCAATGCTAGGAGCACTCATTCCATAGGTCATATTATAACAAGTTATATATTTATAACTTTCCATCTATAATTTTCATCTACATTGATTACTTACACATAATTTTCTCTTTTGATATCTTATATAAACTTACATTTCATGGATATGTTATTTTACTATGCTGTGACATTGGCATACTTTGATTATATATATTGGTTTTACTAATTATATGACTTATTGTTGAGTTTTTTAATCCTTAAAGGGATATGGATCCTAATGGGATAGATAGGGTTAAGAATATAGAAATTAATAAGTATAAGGGTGATAAATAGATCTATAGCAGGATATTAATTACAAAACTTAGATAAAACATATACTAAATTTATAATGCTAAGATATTCTAAAATAAGAAAAAAACCATGATAGATATTATAATGATAATGCAAACAAGATACTTAGTTGTTTCTAATGTTAATATAGATATGGATCTAGAATAAGAAGGAATTAAACTAGAATAATATTGTAGAACAGTCACCAAATTCTGGATTAATTTCCTATGTGGCCTCAGACACATGCATCAACTTGGGATGGTTACGTCGACACTACTATATGTATCAAACATAGATGTCCAGTAAAGAATATCTACTAAAATTAGATGTAACCACCTAGATGGTTTTGGGTTCTATGTCATCTTCACTCTAGTGCATTCAAATATGGGTCATGGATTGTTGCTCTTTATCAAATGATAAAACCCTAGTTTTTCATATTCATAATGGCTATGAAAAAAATGGGTTAGTAGGCACATGATGTTGAGCTAACCTAAAAGACCCATCTTTCAATGAGTTCTAGCTACATATCCACTACTTTGAAGAGGGCCTTAGATTGATGTATTTCTCTCATAATATGTTGTCTTATGTGTGTATAAATGTGAGATATGTGGAAATCAAGTACAAAAGTGACCTGGCTTGTAACTTGGCAAATGTAACTCTTGGAAAAATCCTTAAATAATTGAGACCTATAGATGTCTTGTCCCTATGAATGATATGAAAATAAAATAAAATAGGGAATATTTGATCACTTGAGTGTTGGATAAAATTATGTTGGTAAGTTGCTTTTAAGTAAGTAAGAAGTATCTAGGTGAGTTTAGAGTGAGGATTGATATTGAATATATACCAATCATATCAAGAGAATATCTAACATTAAATAACTTAGATTGATCTTTAGGATGCATTTCATTTTTATATCGGATGGCTTTAGGGCACTAGAAACTTGCATTAGGATAGGACACTTGCATCAATGTAGGCATTTGACTAGGACTCAAGTATTCAGGTATTTATAAAATAAATATAGGTCCAAAAATTATAGAGGTGGAAGATAATAAGGTTTAAAACATTTTGGGTAAGATATAAAGCCTGGGTCATCAAAATGATACTGGTCAGACTAAGAGATAGGCAATGAGCATAAAGAGATAGCACATATGAGACTTATAGAAGTGAAAAAGGTATAAAATTGAGAGAAATAGCCAAGGTCTTTATTTGACAAGTGTACAAGACTAAGGTGATATATAATTCATATATATCTACATTTCCCCCTTTTTAATATAGTAATTAAATTACTAGTTTAAAGAAGAAGGAATGTGTGCTTGGGTGTGTATAACACACCTTACCTTTACGTGAGTCCAACTTGCATGATTTGATGGTGACTGACTTACAATCAAGAGCATGTTATAGTATATAATTAGTGCATGTAATCTGAAATTGAAAGTATTTAAATTGAAATAGAGTAAGGTTTAGGAGTACACCTTTGTATAAATGCAACCATCTTGACTTTTGGTAATTTAATTTAAAAGATGAATCATGATGAATCACTAAAACTAGGATTAGGAAAAATATAAATATAGGAAGTGCACACACACACACACACACACACACACACACACATATACATATATATACATATATATGCATATATATATATATATATATACATATGTACATATATATATATATATATATATATATATATACATATGTACATATATATATATATATATATATATATATATATATATATACAGATGTACATATGTATATATATATATATATATATATATATATATACAGATCTACATATATATATATATATGTACATATATATATATATATGCGCACACACACACACACACATATACATATATATACATATATATGTATATATATATATATACATATGTACATATATATATATATACATCTGTATATATATATATATATATATATATATATATATGTACATATGTACATATGTACATATATATATATATATATATATATATATATATATATATACATATGTACATATGTACATCTGTATATATATATATATATATATATATATATATATATATACAGATGTACATATGTACATATGTACATATATATATATATATATATATATATATATATATATATATATATATATATCTTGGGTCATCAAAATGATACTAGCCAGACTAAGAGATAGGCAATGAGCATAAAGAGATAGCACATACAAGACTTATAGAAATGAAAAAGGTATAAATTTGAGAGAAATAGCCAAGGTCTTTATTTGACAAGTGTAAAATACTAAGGTGATATATAGTTCATATATATCATCTACATTTCCCCCTTTTAAATATAGTAATTAAATTACTAGTTTAAAGGAGAAGGAATGTGTACTTGGGTGTGTATAACACACCTTACCTTTACGTGAGTCCAACTTGCATGATTTGATGGTGATTGACCTAAAATCAAGAGCATGTTATAATATATAATTAGTGCATATAATCTAAAATTGAAAGTATTTAAATTGAAATAGAGTAAGGATTAAGAGTACACCTTTGTATTAATGCAACCATCTTGACTTTTGGTAATTTCATTTAAAAGATGTATCATGATGAATTACTAAAACTAGGCTTAGGTAAAATATAAATATAGGAAGTGCATATATATATATATATATAGAGAGAGAGAGAGAGAGAGGATGCCACATATGTGTGTGTGTGTGGCATCCTCTCTCTCTCTCTCTCTCTCTCTCTCTCTCTCTCTCTATATATATATATATATATATATATATATATATATATATATATATATATAGAGAGAGAGAGAGAGAGAGAGAGAGGCTGCCACATACCTCCAACCTTGAAGAAAAGGTGGATTACCACCTAGCAGTTGAGACTAGCTTAATTATGTAACCCAATCATACTTATAACCTAGTGAGTGTGAGTGAACTAAGTCAACTCATAGTATAATGGTGAAGCTATATGATACAATCAAGTCCAACCTATAAACTTGGAAAGATTGATGGACTTTATCACCTAAACCATACCAAAAAGTGAACCAACTACTACAATAGATTGGCTCAATATAGTCCATAAAAGTCCAACCTAGTGTGTGATGATAGTTTGTATAAGTGTTTTCAATCGAAAACTAATTTATATTTTTAAATATTAGGTGCACATTGTATAACACATACACCTTATATATTTTTCATGCTAAAGATACGTATAATAATGGTACCAATGTATAGAATTCTACCAAAAAAATGTGTATATGAATCATATAACTATGAATCTTACCAATTTAAGAACTGTGTAAATATAAAAAACATGTTTCCAAAACATTCCCCCACTTATATGGAGAAATATGAAAACTAATATAAGTTACAATGTGGAGGACATGTTTCCAAAACATGCCCCCACTGTAATATGAAGATGTTGAATATTGAATAAGTGTGGAGAACATGTTTCCAAAACATGTCCCCACTAAACATGTAATTATGGAAATGTGTAAGCCATGCCTTTATGACATGCCCTCACTGATATGAACCCCATTTGAGGTGAGGGAAGATGTTAATGGTTAGTTGCCTCACCTCAAAAAGATAAGATAACCATATAACTATGAATGAACCATGCATAATATAGAAAGAACTTATCTAGGTAAATGTAACACTAAAGCATGATAATGTGATCATATCAAGGCCTGATATGGATGATAAATATCATGGAAACATATAGATAGTAATAATACAAGCTCTACAAGAAACCAAAAAAACACATAAGAGCACTAAAAAATAAGTCAAAAGATAGTGGTCCAAGGAGACTACAAACAAAGGGCATGTTCAAATGCCACACAATCAAATAGACATGACTTCGTCAAATGTACATAAAATAAAGAATTACATATTCAAATTTACATACAACAAACAATGGCATATCAATTTTCAAAGAATTAAACAAAGGAATAGGGACCATAAACAATGCAATATATTCAAATGCTCAAATAAATAAGACAATAACAAGTCAAGGCACTCAAGGAAGTGCAAAGATGTAAGCATAAGCAACCAACATAAACATAACATTCTAGCCCATGGATCAAATGTTTTAGAAAAAAACATCAAGTAACACTAAGAAAGATGTAAGCATGGATAAAGGCATTTGTAAGTACATAAGATCAAACATGATAAAGTAAAATGATCATACAATGATATAACCTGGATGTATCATGATCAAAGAAGGTGGATTCCCCCAACATCCTAGTGATGTGAGTAGAAGGAAGGCCCAACATCCAAAAGTGCATAAATCATGTATTTGTGTATGCCTATATCACACTCTAATAAAAGCATGAAAAATATGTGTATGCATAAATAACTGATATTTTATCCATCAACATGGAACTAATAACATAGATGCCAAGAAGACAATAAGATAAGTACATGTCAAATATATTTTTAGATTTCTAAATGTTTTAATTTTTTTGGTATTTTTGGAATATTTGAGATTGAGCCCTATGATCTCATCCAATGGATGCTCTTATGTATCTCCCCACTCGATACTTGGTGAAATAACTAGTGGTACTACTAAGGAACATGCATAGGTGAAATATATATCACTGTAGTATCTATGATGTTATATATATGTATAATAGGACTTTATGGTTATGAAAGGATAGTAGGAGTAAAAGGAGTTTGTGGAACCCATCTTTGAATAGTCTATGTTTTTTGGAACAATAGTAGGATATCTGGATATCTAAATGTGGTGTGTAGTAGATGAAGACTCTGTGGAACCCAATATGGATATTTGATGCAATGGTATCTCAAGTACCAACCACCTAGTAAAGCAAATTACCTATTGATTACCCTTTTATGATGGATTAACCTTAGTAGGTTTGATAATTAACTACATGGGTATAAATTTCTCTTTCTAAATATGATACTCATATAAAAATCTAGAGACTATAATTAATCGATTAAAATTTATGTATTTATAGAAGGTATTGATTGAGGTGTATATAACTAAGATTATCCTAATAACATATCAAATATTCCCTTAGAAGGAATAACTAAGAAGGTAATAACCACATGTGTAGGACCTATCTGTAAAGGTAAGTCAATCTCACCATGAATCTACTATGAGGTCCTATCAAATGCTCTAACCGATCTGGTAGAATATGTAAATCATTATAAGTATAACCCAAATGTGTGAGTAATTTCATGGTGAAAAATCTCTTTCTTGCACCATTGTCAACCATAACATTATTACATGATGATTATCAAGGTATGCTCAAATGAATAAAGAATGTAGATTTTAATAATCATCCTCAATCTCACTAACATCAAAGGTAATAGAAGGTCTTTGAACCATAGAAGGTGTATTCCACGTGTAAGTACCAATAATCCCATATAGTGGGTGCTCATAGTGTGATGGAGGAGGATGTAAATTATATACCATTTTCAGCTATACATCCTTATTAAAATGGTCTTGTAATGGATTGTTAAATATTTTCTATTTTTGGCGATCACCAGGTTGTATACCTGAGTCCTTTGGAAGATCATCAAATGTAATATTTTGGTCATTGATGAGGTCTTAGGTCTTATGCTTCAAGATAAAAAATCTAATCATAGAATACCAAAGGCCTTGGTGATAGTCACAATAATCATTTTCATCATACCCTTTTGGTATAGGTCTACTCATAGCCACCTCTATAGGATGAGGGATAGATATAAGATGACAGTCTATAAGGTGTGGGAGTAATGAAGAGGGAGACTTAGGTAAACATGTATATTATCTATGTGGTGCATTAGATAATGCAAGATGATTAATTTGCTATGAAACTATATTAACTATGGTGGTTTTTTCTTTTTTAGGTTTAGGTGGTTTTACCTTATACCTTGGATATAGATGTAGTTGGTGTATTTGCTGCATATTGAATTTTGTTCAATGAGATAAGTTTGATTTCATGGTCCCAAACAATATGGCATAAGTCATCAAAGGAACTAAATATTTTGAAAATTATGGATTCATGAAAAAAATCAAACAAGATTTGATTGAAGATGTCTTGAAGTTATTTATCTACCATTGGATTGGTCATTCTAGCCAACACTATCTTATACCTCAAGACATATTCATTGACAGGTTCATTGGTTCCTTGTTAACTTTTTACAATTTGGCATAAGAAACCTTTTCACTAATATTAATGGAAAAGTGTGGTAAAAATTGATCTATAATAGGTTTGAATGTTTTCATTAATTTAAGAGTTAAATAATAGAACCACCTCAAAGCATAATCCGTGAGGCTCCTTGGAAATAATTTGGTCAAAATTTTATCATTGGAGGCATAATCAAGGCATGCCACATATAAGGATAAAATATATTACTTAGGATCAACCTTTACATCATAAAATGTGAACTTAGGTGCAAAAAAAATATATGGCAAAGGGTGTAAATATATATTAGGTGCAAGAGGGTCATGCAACACATCTTGGGAATCAATGGCATGATGAGACTTTAAAGCCTTTTATTCAATGCTTGTAACCTTGTCTTCCAAGTTATTTATAACTTGAAGGAGTGTTTGAGTTTTAGATTCATTACAATGTATATTATAAAGTTTATTAATCTCCAAGGGAGAATTAAACATGGTTTGAGTATTAATAATCATTAAACTCAATATTTAAGTTGAAACAATTAGCAATTCCATGGTAGATGTAGAAATAGTAGTTTTAGGAAACAAAGGTTGAAAGATAGATCTTGTGCCCCCACTAGAAGTATGAAGTTGTAATGTGCTCAATGGGAGGGATGTTGGTATATGGGGATGACCCATATCTCTAATACCATGATCAATAGATGGACTTTCATGTTCATATATGTTTTTTGCATTTTTAGTTTCTAATATGGTTCTTAGGATTTCATCAAGAAATTTAGGGTTTTGATGAATACAATCACAAAATAAGGTAATTTATTACACTAGATCATGATCTATTTTCTCATATTCATTAGTTTCATTAGACTCATGTTTTTCATTATCATAATCTTATTCTATTATAACCTCATCAATATGTTAGTCATTCTCAACATCAGTATCATCATGGACCATGGGACTAGGTTCATTGGTTTGAGACATATTAGATGGCAGGAGGGGAATTTCAATGTGCTCAATAGGAAAAAATCCTAATCTATAGATACACCTAGGTTTCATGTAAAAAAATATAAGAAAGAGATGAAAAAGTATAACAATTTTAAACCCTGGTTCACTAAAAACCCTAAGAATTAGAAAAACTTGCATTCACATGAATCGGGTTCACCAAAAGTTTAACCATAAATTGGATATGGATATGGTTAAGAATATAAAAATGAATAAGCACAAGGGTGATAAATAGATCTATAGCAAGCCAATTATTTATTAAACTTAGATAAAACATATATTGAATTTATAATTTTGAGATATTTTTAAAATAGGGAGACATAACTATGCTAGATATTGTAATGATAATAAAAAGAAGATACTTAGTTTATTATGATGTTAATATAGAACTCAATCTGGAATAGGCAAGTAGTATACTAAAATAATATTCTATAATATTTTAAAAATTCTGGATCAAGTTCCTTTGTGGCATTAGATACATGCATTAGCTTGGAATGATTACATTGATGCTACTATTTGGATCAAACATAGGTGTTCAGTAGGAATACCTATTGAAAATAGATGTGACCACATACATGATTATGGGTTTTGTGATGTATTTTCTCTAGTGCATTTAGCTTTGGGTTATGGATTATTATTCCTTATCAAATGATAAAACCCTAGTTATTCATCTTCATAGTGGCTATGGAAAAAATAGGTTAGTGAGCACATAGTGTTGAGCTAACCCCAAAAACCCCTCTATCAATGAGTGATGCCTACATATCAATATTATAAATATGGCCTTAGAATAATTTATTTATCCCCTAATGTGTTGGATTGTGTGTGCATAAGGGTGAAATATGTGGAAAATAAGTACAACCATGACCTAACTTGTAATGTGGAAAATGGGAATCTTATAAAGCTCCTTCAGTACTTCAAACATATAGATGTGTTATCCTTATGAATGATATGTAAATAGGATAAAATAAGGAAGATTTTCTCACTTGAGTACTTGATATAATGCTTTCGATAAGTTGTCTTGTGAGAAGGTAATAAGTTTCTAGGTGAGTTTAGAGTGAGGATTGATAATAAATATACACTAATCCTATTAGGATAATATCTCACATTAAAACACTTCGGCCAACCTTTAATATATGTTTCATTTGTAAGTTGGATGAATTTAGGGCACTAAAACTTTCATTGGGATATGACAATTGCATTGGGATATGACACATGCATCGACGTAGGCATCTGATGAGGACATAAGTGTTCATGTAGTTAGAAAATGGGTGTAGGTCCAAAACTTGTAGAGGTGGAATATAAGAAGGTTTACAACATTTTGGGAAAGATATAAGGCCTAGGTAATTATAATAATACTATTTAGAATAAGAGATAGGTAATGTGTAGAAAAAAATAGTAGATATGAGACTTGTGGAAGTTAAAAAGATTTAAAACTGAGAGAAACAACCAAGGTCTGTATTTTCTAAGTGTACAAGACTAAGGTGTTATTTAATTCATAAATATCATCTACATAAGATAATAATTAATTATGATTTGTGTATGGATATTACCTTAGTGTATGTATTTTTTAATTAAGTGTGTCATTATATGCCTATTTATTTGGTCATTGAATTTTCTTATTACTTTTTATTGATTAAATGTATCCTTATATGATTCTTTATTTGGGCCCTTACATTCTTATTTAAAATTTGATTGATTAATTTTTATTTATATGGATCTTTATTTTTCCATTTTAGTCTTTCAATAGTTTAGCTTGATCATGTTTCTCATTCTAAGATTTGTTTATTTGTATGAAATTTAATTATCCATAATGTGTGGCTCTTGCCTTGTGTGACATTGAGTGTATTATTGTAAACATCATAGGAATGAAATTATGTGCTTATGAGTGGATACATCTAGGATTGTTTGTTAATTTTTTGGTTCCATGATACATATCATGTACATTCATTCTTCTGTGTGGGTTAATGATTCATATCATACATCTTCATGTATAGTTTGTCATTAAATGCTTATATTAGTCATGATTACTACTATGTGCCTAATTGTTATATCTATCTTGACATGACACTTGTATTCTTTACACTAAATGTTTCATATATTCTTAGATGATATATTCAAACTATGATGACATATTATCCACATGTTATTACATATTTTTAAAATATTAAATCTCTTTCTACAATAATATATGGTTAACTATTTTATTTTTAAATGAATAACTAGTAGGCTACATTCCTCACCTCAAAAGGGTGGAATATTAGTGGGCTTATCATATATATATATAATTATTTTTTTAAATGTATTTTATCTTTTGGGATAGATTACATGGTTCAAATAGTTTATATTGGTTTAGATTATCATCTGGATCAGATTTTGGGACACATTTAAATATTGAGACATATTTTAGGGGAATATATAATTCATATATATATTTCAAATGTTATTAGATTAATAATATTAAATGATAGATTATGTAATTATATATCTCATTTTTTCACCAATTGGATTAATTTATGGGGCATGAAAATTATCCATGCACACACTATTACTATTTTTTATTTTTTATTATGCAATTCATGTGACATTGACGGTACCAAAGATAATATATTAAGTCATAAGTTTATTTGTAGTGGTTTATTCACCCTAAATAATATTAATATAGGATCATCCTACCATATGGAGGATCAATATTAATTAAATGAGTAGTGTGGTTGAGGTTTTATGTTGCTCAATGACCTAATATTAGCCGCTTTACATGAGGGTTGGGGAGTTTATTTTTCCAACCCATGGCATTTGAATTAGTATGTAATGATTCCATGATATTTATCCATTTTGGCATGATAATCACCAATATCCAATGCTTTATAAGGAATAAAAATGTTGAACACTTTAAAGGGTGACTCAGTTCACCCACTTTTAGGTTTATTCCTTGCTCCTCAAATTTTAAAAGCTTCATTTATATAATTCATTTCATATTTAATTTCACATATGAAAATTTTTACATATATATCTCATTTCAAGTTTTCATGGAGAAAGTTTCACATTTATATCCTTATACCAAATCTAAAGTGTGTTTACACACTAAGGTATATCTTTTTATCCTTTTACTTTAGCATTATTTTCATTTCAATACTAAAATAAAAGGTGGATATTTGTAAACACTAAAATATGGTATTAAAAACTTTAAAATGTTAGTCTCAACCTACCTTCAACTTACACGACTTATGCATACACATATGGATCTTTCACAACCTTCTATCTTATTTACTTATTTTTTATGGGTTTCACCTTCTCAATTTGTTATTAGTCACCTATATGAATTACTTAGTCTATATCTAACATTCTTAAAATCATAATTAGATCATATTTAGATCATTATCTCAAAATTATTTCCTTTTAGACAAGTCTATCAAAACCTAGATGCTTACAAAAAATTGTAAGTGTTTAATTTTAACAAACTTGTTCCCGTACCAAGTAATAATTATTTTTAAAATTTAATTTATATTTATGGTCCAACTCATATAATTCACATATTAGTGGCATGATAAATTACTAAAAGATCCACTTATAAATACACAATATATCTAATCCCATTCCAAATCTAAAATTATCAAGCAAACACTAAGCATGCCTATTATATCACTTGCACATTCAAAGGGACTACCTTAAACTTCTCAAATCATAAATCAATCACAAGGATTAGGACCTATCCTAGTGTGAAACACTTAATCCAAGTCATGTTTTCCATTTTCAAGTGTTTAAACTTATATTATAAGTTATATTCATAAAATTAGTGACATTGCATGCATACACATAATAGGGATAACTACACATTTTTTGAATTCACTCTTAGAGTATTAAATATGTAGGTAGTGCTTAGCCATTCATTGGGGAGTGGTTTAGATTAGCTCAACCCAACTTTATTCCCTTTTTTAGACATAAACTTGGTGTCAAAAATGGAACTAGGGTTTCAAAGTGAAGGAAATATGTTTATGTATTTACACAATAATGATAACCTAATATCACATATGAATACTATTTTCAAGTAGGAACAATAGCGTGTGCCAAAAGAACAAGGCACATTTTACATGTACAAATCCATAAACAATAAATGCCTCCATACTAACTTATGTGTCCAGATATTTATGGGCTCATCTAGGTATATCTATAAAATCTATTCCTAATCCAAGTGACTTCTAATCCATTTCTAACCCTTTCTATCACCTACACACAATCCTAATCTTGTATAAAATAGTAATTATAGCTAAGTATTTAAATCCTCTAAGTGTTTTCCATAAATAATGAGTTAGAATAATATTATTTAACATTAAAATTTGTGTATTATTATCATTTATTAAACCATATGAATAGTTTAAAAAGTTGTATCTCATTAGACCCCTATTCATAATTTTTGCACCAAGTTCAATTTCTTCATCAATATAATTTTCCTTTTGCATTAAAAGTCTGTATCCAATTTTCAAATAATTTCTTAAATATGAATAAGATTTATTTAAATTTAAATTTAAATAATTGTTTTCCCCTACTATTTAAATATTTGAGCCCATGAATCAAAAAGAGAAATTATGAGATTTTAGGAGTATTTTTTATTAAAAAATGCTAGCCCGTGCTTTATTAAAAATCATGAATTAAAAAGATATGGCTGCGTCAAATAAAAAGGATCCAAATCATAATTTCAATATTTAATAATGAGATATTATTTTTAAATATATATAAGTACATAAATTAATATGAATAGGCTAAGTACATATGGGCAACATGGGAAAAATCTGAGGAAGATTTATTGATACATTTAAAGCATGAAAGAAGCTATAGAAAACTTGAATTAATTATGTGAGAGGGTAACTAAAATTAATGTCCTTTCCATCTATTTTATCTTCTCTCATATACATATATATATATATATATATAAACTTCTCACTTTTAATCAAGGGGATGATATCTTAGGCATTCATATGCCTATTTATTTTTTAAAACTCAAATTCTTGCCTTTGTATTTTGTATTTGAGAAAATGATGACTCTTATTTGAATAGAATGTGATTGTATATATTTATTCTGAGTAAAAAATTAATTGTGGATCTTATTTCTCTACGCCTTGGCTTTGGTCTTGTTGTTTTAATTCCATTTTTGAGTTGTTATCACATCTTTAATTGTTATAAGTAAAGAAACTATCAACTATCAAATGATTATGCTAACACAAATTTATAAAAATGACACTCAAGTTAATGTAAGGATTATAATACAAATATAAATACTTCCAATCTAATTA
The DNA here is from genome assembly GCA_037957365.1 of Torreya grandis. Taxonomy (NCBI): domain Eukaryota; kingdom Viridiplantae; phylum Streptophyta; class Pinopsida; order Cupressales; family Taxaceae; genus Torreya; species Torreya grandis. The sequence continues at coordinate 2,104,474 of JARHVA010001600.1, read as the reverse complement.
AATATTTTGTTAAAAAAAATGGTTATGAGAAACAATAAATTATCTTAATAAAATCAACCATTTGCATTGGATTGTTATAGGGTTCTAATTTATCTTAGAAAACACTACAAGGAAAGTTAATTTAAATATACTTGAGAAACAATCTATTTATTTAAATTGATTTGGGTGAATTACATCATAAAACCCCTAATTTACCTCAAGTAAGGTAAGACATCTTTGTAATTTCCTTAAAGTCTTAAAAAATATTTATTGACCCCAAAATAATTGATGTAGAGTCATCTTCACATAGTTCCTATTTTGAGATTTTATAGATAGCAGGAGTCATTGGAAGTGTGTTTACACTAGTTAGAGTCCTTAGGTGGTCTTAAAATTCAAATTTGAGTCCATATAGTGTTTTCCAACCAAAAGTAAAATTCAAATATTTGAATTCTAAGAATTGGTTTGTGTGGGATTTTGAGTATAGGAGGAAGAGATAAGTATTTTGTTAGATTATAAAGAGGTCAATGTTGTCTCAATACATGCTTAAATATTGTGGTTAGTAATTGTGATAAGTTTGTTTGGAATATGTAGTTCAACCATGTCAATGATTTTTGAGTGGGAACAAGAATCTGTTGGGAAAGGTAGTTATAGTTTTCCAATTACTTGTAAATGTCTATATATGTTTTTGGTGAGTATTTTTAAGATTTTTTGGGGTTGAATTAAAAGTATGTAATGTTTTTGAACCCAAATAAGTGAATAGAAATATTCTTGTTCTTGAAAACAAAACTTGTAGACCTTGCATTTTCCTACATAAGAGTAATGGAAAGAATATGTAATAAGTAATGAAGAAAGGTATAAACCTGATATTTTTTTGTAGTTTCTTGTGAGTATATAAGATTTAATATATGTTTAAAAAGTATTTTGTTTTGACTACAAGTTCTGAGAAAAGATTGAATTTACAAAGTATGTGTATTCCCTGTGTGTTACAATTTGTATTTGGAGACTGAGGAAAGGTATGTATTTCATGGGAAGGTTCTATTGATAGAGATTTAAAATTTAATGATGTTTAGTAAGTGAACATAATAAAGTTTAAGTATATTTAAGTAATTATACTAGATCTTATGGTAGATAAACAATGTTGCAGACCCAATCCCCTATTCACTATGTTGTATGAGGAGGAATGAATTCTCTGCGTAAGGAAGAACCGTTTGAAAACCTAAGTTAAAGACAAAGTGGTTAGTTTTTCATTGTTTGTAACATTTAATAGTTTTTATATCAAATTCCATTCGTCTATGTCACATATGGTTTATAGTGATGATCCAAAACCTTGTGTTATTCTTAAATTACACATAGTCAAGATGCAAAACTTGTTGAAAAGGGGATAAAAACATGTGAAGGAAGAGTTTCAATGCTTGTAATAATATTTTAGGGGTGTTACAGAGCCTAAAAAAAATTTATAGAAATTTGAACCTTTTTTCTTCATGAAACCTCAAGATGTTGGTTCTTGGGGTAACACAGATTGAGAGTTTACACAGTCAAACTAAAAACTTTGAGTAAAATGAGGGATAAAGACCGAAAAAAGAAATAAAACAAGATGTATAAGATTTTTGGTAGTTGGAAAGACCTTAAAAAAAGTTTAAAATAGTATTAAATCCCTTGAAATGCATGAAAAGGAAATTATCCCTTTCTGGCTTGTTATAGATAGTTTCGACCCTATTTTAGGGGTTTGACACAAAAATTGGTATTTAGAGTAGACAAACTAACCAAAAGTGATAATATTTTGTCATTATTTAGAAATAAATGTTATTAAATATATTTTATAAGTTTTAAGACTCTACATACTTTATAATACAGAAAAAGAGTGATTGAGTACATAGTAGAGGTCAAAAAAAGCTAATAAACCTAATTAAAACCTATGAAGAGCTTGAAAAAGTGGTCAAGTAGTCAAATTAAGCCAATAAACTTTTTAAATGGTAAAAATAGGTTAGAGGGTGATAAAAATTGTGTTTAATTTACTAATGTTCTTTTGTATCGATTCGTACTAGGAGAAAAGGTGGAAAAAAGGGCTACAAGGGACCCTATTAAGGTGGCAAAAGTTGTATAGAAGGTGAAAGAGGTATAGAGAGGTAAAGTGGGTTGAAAGAGAATTATGAAAGGACTATCATAAGTGGGAGTAATATTATAAATAATATTAAACCTTCAGTGAATGTATGGATCATGAATGAACACATGAACCTTAAAAACATAGTAAGTCAAGATAAGTTTGAAAGTTGATTAAAAATGACAATGTGTATTGTGTTAATAGATTGGATGGTCAAGAAGAGTTGAAATGTGATGATGAATGAATGAGATTAAGTTTTTTGAAAATGAGATACAAATTTTGGGTGTTCAAAATTGAGCACAAGAGTTTAATAACCAAGGAATCCAAAGAGGTTGCAATATTGAGTTCCAAGATCAAGAGATCAAGACAAGAAAGAATAAGAGCTAGTTGTTGTTGGAGCAGAGGTGAGTATTTGGGATGTGTTTATATCCAATAAAGAAAATTTTTATGATGACCTCTGCATCAATAATCCTCTATAGTTAGCTAAGGAAACCACATAAAACACATTCATAGCTATAATAAACTTAAGGATTCAACAATGCATTGAATAATCATTACTACCATTACTTTATTACAAAATTATTCATGGAAAGTCATCCAAGTAGTAAATCTAGACAAAATCCAAGAATGTAACTTAATTACAATAATTTATAATTCACATGTTTCCTACTAGTTAGTGTAGCTCATTTATCATGTTTGTATCTACTTAATCCAACATTTATTACTCATAAAAAATTAATTAACTATATTAGTAATAAAATTTGATAAAAACATATATTCCAATGTAGAATGATTCAACTTGTTTAGTTTAGAGTTAGATAAAAAAATTAATTCTAATATGCCACAAAATTAACTTAACCAATATGAAATTTCCATTTTTTACCAAGAAGTTGGGATTTTATTTTCTAAGTAAATTATCTTCTTTATGTATTCAACATAATGATGAATCAATAATTACTATTAATATAAAACCCTAAATTATTGGTAAAGAAATGGAAGTTTCATATTGGTTTAGGTAAAATCTATGACATGTTGGAATGGAATTTCTAAGTCTGAATTGAATAATCTAAATCATTATACATTAGAATATATGATGTTATCAATTATTCTTGATAATATAACTATCTTTTTTTTATGAATAAGAAATGTTAGATTATGTAGATGCAATTATAATAAATGAGATGAGCTAAGTAACAAAAAACATGTGAACTAGAAAGTATTGTAATTAAGTTAATTTGTTAGATTTTCTCTAGATTTAATACTTCGATGATTTTACATGAATAAGTTTTTAATAATATCTTAATGTGTGTACATACTAAAACCTAGTCTTTGGTACTTGAAAATGACAAGTTTGACACACATTTGCCATGAATGACTTATGCATAAACAAGGTCATAATATACCATTATCTCACACTTGCATGCTATTTTATGAGTCAACCATTTCATTCTAATGTTATACACCTACATGAGTGTCATTTTATAATTTAAACCTACTAAATATCCCACATAGACATATCCAAAATATTAGTTCATTATGCCTGTACACAAATTAGTTATGCTAAATTTAGTTAGTATCACCAGTCAATATTAACATGATCTAGTTAGTACTAACCCAATCCAAACAATGTTTGTTTTATAAAATAAAATATCACCTTAGGATATTCCCATTTTCCTAGGGTGTCTATGTCAAGATATATTACCCAATTGGACTCATATATATTCAAATCATGGTCTCATTTAAAAGGGACTTGTTACTTATCTAAAACACATATATACACTATTTCACATTAATGAAATCTACCATATTATTTCCAAATTGAAAAAATATCATTAGGAGTAGTCACAAGACAAATTTTAAGCACTCTAAAGTGAATCCAAATCAATAATTATTTAGTATCAAATCCCAGTCATTAACTATATAGATATAATGAAGAAGCACAATTTCATAATCACAATAGGTGGTAGAACTATGTGTGGCTTGATATCCCTCATTAGAATATCAAATATGTAGGTCGTATTTAAAAATAAAATGGGGATTATCGGGGTCATCTTATCCCATTAAATTTTTGCCAATTTTATAGGTTTTTAGCCCTCACAAGCACACCTAATGTTTCAAGGAAAAGAAGGTCAATTTTTGGAGTTGCATGTATCATGTGGGTTTGGGATCATTAATATATATTAATCATAGGTAGGCATATCTAACCATAAATTTGATGTTCCTTATTTCCTCATAGGTCAATACCAAACAATATGTTAGTATCGATTACAATATTAACCCTATCTAGTGGAACCAACTATGCACATACATAGACTCAGCTCTAGATCCAAATGAAACACATGCTCAATTAATTATTATTTTATTTTTTCAGAATATAGACATAGTTAGATAGTCACCCAAAAAATCTAAGTATTCATCCCTTTGTAATTCTTACTATATTTGTCACATTCAACTTGTCAAATTATAAGAATCAATCTTAGTCTTTTACATTTAGATGTATGCTTGAATACCATACCATAATAATTGAACTAAATTAAAAATTTATATGATAATTATATTAATTAAACCACCTTAATCCAAGTTAGGATAAAAAAATGGTTAACTTGTACACATATATAATAGTGGGAATCCCTAAGATCCCCCTTAAGTTTTTCATCCTTTCAAGGTTTCAGACTTTTTGTCCTAGGGTTTCAAATTTAATTTATGATATCCTTACACAAAGAATCTTTCTCATATTTTTTATCCTCGCATTTAATTGATATTGTTTTTTATTTCTATACACATAATACATTCACCTTTGGCATTAGATATTAATTAAAGTTTCATCCTTCTAGGGTTTCATATTTTAGCCTTAGATTTTTATTTTTTAGCCTTGATTTTTGATTATTCTCTAAAAATAGTCATTAATCATGACCATGTTGAATGAACATTATTGGTTAACAAAGTAATGAAGTTAATCTTTTTATATTATTCTACATGAATAGTGTATCTTATTTAGATAAATTAAGTAATAAAATGGGCAACGAGGATCAAATATAAAAATAATATGAAGGCTAAAAATACTAAAGAACTTTCCCAAGCCATCCTTCAATCTTATTATTGAAATAACAAATATGAGATTCCTATTTTTACCACTAAATGACTAAGGGAATTCATCACACCTTTAACTCTCCTCCCCCATGACTTCAAGGTTATGCTAGCTATCATCCTTATCCCTATATTCACCCTCAATTTATTTTAGATTATATCATTCATGTTGTCAAGACTAGACAAGGTAGCATGCCCCATCATATGTGTCATAATGAAGGTACTAAACATGATCCTCCTAAACCACCTACACCTCTCATAAGGAAATATAACCAATCTAAAGGTTTTGACATCATTGATCAAGTAAAGATCACCCATGATAATATTTCTATGTTGTACATCACACTCAAGAGATTAATGGTCGATAAAGACATCTTATGCAAAGAAATGAAATAAATTTTTTAATATAGTGATACAAAACATACAACATTTTCCTCCATTATAAACATGTCAAGGATAATAATAAAGTCATCATTTTTAACAAATAATACTCACCTACACAATACATGATAGAGAAAAACATGCCATTTTTCATTCAAGTTAAATTACAAAAAAACTTTGTCAAGTGCATGTTGGTAGATAATGGTTCTAAATTTAGAATTTATAACACTAACATCTTAAAATTATTGGGAATAAACATGGAAACTATTTAAAAATCTTATAAAAGCATAAAAATATTAGATAATACTACACATCAAATAATTGGAACCATCTCATTGGACTTGATACTAGGTCCTAGGAGAGTGCCTTGTACCTTACATGTATGCCTAATCAATTAAATTCTAACTTGAATTTGGGATGACTATGGATAAATTCTATGAAAGCAAAACCATTGACATTACATAAATATATCAAATATATGCATGGAGGCTATTCTTATTCAGATCCAACATATGAGGATCCTTTTAGATATTACAAAATAACTCAATCTAATAATGAGGATGAATCATAATCATAATTATAAGATAATAATATTGTTTCTCAATCAAAACTAATTCTAATAGTTTATATGCATACACATGATATGGGTGAATCAAACACAAAAAAAGACAAGGAAATAATCATAACATACCAAGTAAATGTACCACATGAACCACAAGTTAATACAAAATAACCACAACCTTTTTCTGATCTTGATTTATTGGTGAAATCATAATATCAAGATGGAATAGTCACATTTGTTATGATATTGGTAACAAATATATAAAAAGGGTAGATATGAAAGATGATCAACTACAAAATTTAACTAGGGAATATTTATCCCACACTTTATTCAGACCTTTCCAAATTGCATAATATCAAGATGATTTATATATAACAAAAAAAGATAATTCATAAATTCCTATTTAAACACAATATTCTTAGGGAAAAGGAAAGGAAACAATGATAGATCATGAGTACATCCTAAATGCAAAAAATCATCATAATACCATCATACACTAAGAACAAGAAACATTGAAGTAAAATAGAATGTGGACAAAGAAGCAATCATATATTTTGGTAAATAATGTGGAGATGATAGATACTAAGACTCCAACACCATTTTAAGTATAAAATATTTAGGATACACCAATAAAAATATTACAAATATTAAATGATCATAATCTCATCACATTACCATCTACTTGATATCGAGACATGAAACATAGTTTTCATCAAGAAGGCAAGGAATATTGTGGTTATCATAAAATCACAAGACATGCCATAGATCACTATGAAGCATTAAAAATGAAGATTAAATAGTACAATAATGAAGGAATTATCATGGTATTACAACACAAACATGAAAAAACTATATCAAACCACATAAATGCACCATATGTAATGAAAATGACCAAAAAACATCCTTAAGAAAAGCCACTGACCATTACATGGAATGTACCTATTACAAAAAATTCATATTGATGGCAACTAACAACACATTATATGTAATGTTAGAGCCTTACAACTATTTGGACATGAAATTATAGAATTATAGCTTAGCACATAATGGATATGACCCATTGTATATTTTATTTTACTAATATCTTGTGGGCCAAAAATGGTTGACATATTTATATGGGTCATGCCTTATACTCATTTCATACCATTTACAATAGGACAATAATGTTTAAAAAAATACAAGCTATAGTAAATTCAAACAATCAATACCTTACTTCCTCACATGTATAAATAATGATCATAGTTTGACATGATAGTGATGCTTACCATTAAAAAGCACAATCTTTAGAGATGACACAATGTATAAAATTTAAACAATTAGAGCCAAAATAAGAAGAAGAATCAATGTGATTACATAATCTCAAGGACAAGACATGATATTTTAACTTAAATCTCGAAGAGGATAACTTACTTATAGATCTATGATCCATAAAATTCAAGTATTCCAAAAAAAATCAACTAATCAATAAAATAAAAAAGCATTAAAAATATTTAAAAAATACAAAATCAAGACCTTAACATGACATGATTACTAGATTACACTATTTAAATATGTTATTTATCACATGTTTGGTAGATGGCATATTATTTTTATTGACACTTGAATTTTATGGTATGTACATGTTATGCAAGACATACAAGTTACATATGGACATACAGATGTTGGATTCTCCTCTACCCAGTGCCCATGCCAATACTGGGGAATTTTATTCCATGGGTTTCACTATTATAGGTTATATGTTTCTATGAATTTATACCATGTTGAACTACCTATATTTCTTACACATGTCTTGCTAGTTGCTCATATCTTACATAGTGATACATGATATTATATTATGATGTGACATTGATACATATGTATGGTGTATACTAGCTCCTTATTCTATGCTTCATTGATGATGTTACTCTATAATATGATAGGCTAGTTTGTTCTTAAGTATTGTGTGTGGCCATGGGTCTTACTTGATGTGACATATTTGATGTCCCTTGTTTGTGACCTTTTTATGTCCCCTTACATGTGGAAATTGGCCTTGTTTATTGAAACATTATTATGAACCTTGTATATGGTCCTTGGCCTTATGTGTGGCACTGACACTTGCATTATTGAGCTTGCTAACATTGAGTGGTACCATGATCTATATCATGCACTTTTACTACATAGTATTATTCAGAGATCCTTATACTACATTATTTTTTGATACATCTATTTAGACATGACCCTTACATGCCCTGCATTACATATGTTACATACATATCTTGATCAATATATACATTACTATGATGACATATTATCCACATGTTAAAATTATATTACATGATGTTATCTTTATACATGAAATGATACAATTAATTCTTATTTTAATATGAGTGACTTACGAGGTACATACCCCATCTCAAAATGGGGCATTAAAGTGGGCTTACCATAGAGACATAAGACTCCATGAAATTAAAATCAAATAAGAGTATATATTTCAGAGATTTAGATTAGTGCATATATTATATAGCTCATATACATGACAAATATTGGCATATTGAAACAAATCGGGACATGTGCCATTCATATTCACTTAATATTTATACACTTGAGCACATATTCATACACACTTGGGTGCATATGCATGGGTATATGCACAAAATTTATATAAAAAAATACAAGTTTATACATACATATACATTTGAGATATACGTTCTAAAATTTAGAAATAAAGATGCATAACATTCTATATTTATTGGGATAGAATCAAAGGGAATGATACTTGTTCATGCACATATATACATGTTTATATTCATGGGGTATGATACTAGTTCATGCACATACACAAAAACATACTTTAATGTCTAATAGAAAATGGTTTTCATTTCACTTCACACTTATCATATCTATGGTCATGATGGGGGCATGAACATTGTTCATTCTCTTTCAATCATGAATTTCATTGTAATTTGAGTAAAAATACAAAATAAACCTATGTTCATGATAGGGGGCATGACCATTATTCATTCCCTTTTGATCATGAATTTTATTTTACATTCATCCAACTTAAGTGAAACTATACAATTGAATTTGTTGTTTGATCCAAATTCATATTCATGAAAGACCCATGAGATTAGGTATTCCATAAAGGAAAGATGGGAAAACTAAAAAAAATTTTCCTCCATTTAGGATTGATTAGGGATCATCCCAGGGCACAACTGTGGGTATTTGACTTCACAAATGGATTTTTTGTGAATAGTCTCCAAGAGATGTACTATTACCACTAAAAGTTCAATATGAAGTTATTTCACATAGGTCTAATTATCAATGGGTATTAAGGGAGTTAAAGTATTATGATTCTCCATTTCTAAATGCAATGGGAATGGGTAGTTCAATATTATAAAATAAACACCAAAGGGGAGGGAGAGTAAGGTGGAAAAGGGAGCCTCCAAGTCTAGAATGAACTCAATACATTGATCATCGAACCAAGTGACCTTGCCAAAATTGTACCACTATAGACTGAGTTTCACTAAATTTTGAATTCAAAAAATAGACAGTGGGAGTATTATGATGAAAATGGGAGTATAACTCTAATATAAGCCCTCACCAAAGATTAGTACTAGGAGTTTATAGTAAACTACACATAAACACCTTGTGGTGATTTGTAATTCAACACACAAATTAATAGTACTATAAAATGGAAATGAGAACACTCACATAGTGATTATAATAGTTGTGCACATCATAACCATAGCACATATAAAGTAAAAAAGTATTAATCTAATTAATCTAGTATTAACAAGCATTCAAAAATGGAGATGAAAAATAATTAACACAGAAAAACCCTTTATAGAAATCAATAATTGTATTCATTAAAAAAGCAAGTGTTGTTAAAATAATCAATTTTATCCAAATTTAAAGTATATAGAGATGAAGAAAAAAGTATATGAAATCCTATCTATAATCTAACAACACTTTTGAGCAAGTTTTGGTCAACCCCTATATTACAATATGACTTTACCTTATATAGATGAGGATAGGAATCACCTCTAAATAGTGTGAGGAGCTCATTCTGGGCTATGATGACCACTTAGGATAGTTATAACTATAATTCAAAATTCAAAACAAATGAATCCACTCAAACCCATAAAATATCTTTGGGGACCACTTAGTTAATACATGGAGGCAATTATGAAGGTATGACTCCCAACTACATAGATCTAGCATCTCTATCCTCCAACACAACCACCATAAGATCAAATGCCTTTTCCATCTTGGAAATATTAATTTTTGGATCCATGAATATAACCTTAGATTTAGTCACCAACCTTTGGTAGATTTGGAAGGGTGCTTCCATTGACATCTAGACCCTAGAGACCTAGTTGACGCTTACCATGGATTGCATTTATAGCTCTAGCACTGCCCAAGACTCTTCCTAGTTTTCTTTAGAGACCTTATTTCTCATGACCTTGAATTGACCTAGGTGGACTCAAAATTATCTTTGGTCTAGAAAGGTAACATCTAGATGGAATAACACAGAGATATTGAACTCTTTAAAGTAGGTCAGTATCTTCTTCCTGCCCTCTTCCAAGGGTTTAGTTGTAGTATGAGGCATGAACAACCACTCCTCCATAATAGTCTTCATGTTCCCAATGTATATTTGATACAAAAATAAATATAAGTTTGGAATTAGTTTCAAATATAGGAACATATCCTTATTAATCACCACTTACAGTTTCCCACACTTTTTGTCTATCTCTACAATCCTCTCCAAGTAAGCCTAAGTATATTGGATAAACACATTATCTTATCCAGAGTTTGCACTACCTTCCAAAGAACTAAGAAGAGTAGTAAGATGTAATCCTTGACCTAATTAATTATTCTAAAATGTAAATATATTTTCACCTATGCTTCCAAGGTCAAAACCTATTTTTACATGTCCTTGAGGAGCTTTTCTGACATATCATGAATTACCTAGAGAATGGAAAGTGAATCCTTAGCCATCCTTTCTTCCCTAATGGAAGTCTTAAAACTAGTGAGGGAGAATAGATCATAATGGGTCTACCAAACCACCAAGTTACCCCCTTAGATTAACCTATACATCAATGTCCTTTTCATACTCTTTAAAGTTTGGTTGAAGCTCCTTTATATGTCTGGGTTACCCTGGGTAGTCATCTCTGGTACCTACAACCTTGGGAACATTCCATGAATTAGAGGATGTGTAGGAGGGGTGTAAATATGGTGGTGAAGAGTGAAATATGAAGTATATGGGAATGAAGGAAGTGGATGGAATGAATGAGGAAAGTAATGGAGATGAGGGGAACATTACAATGAAAGGAGGAAGAATAAAAGGGGAGGCCCATGTGAACATGTATGCCCAGTAATTCACTTGGGTTATGTTAACTTAAGGGGTAATTTCCATTGGGAAAGGGTAATTAAATATAATGGAATGTATGGGTTGGTCAAAGATAAATACCAAGGTGCCTTCGATAATGGAAAGAGGGAATCGAGGAGCAATACACCAAGGTGTTATGGTTAGGTCTGAAGGAAATATTGAGGCTAGTGGAGGAGGTTAGATTGGAGTGGAAGGAATCAAAATTATAGTTAGAGTGTGAGATACCTTATAATTCTTCTTGGGCCTCTTACCCGGTTCAACTCTAGATGCTTCAGTGAAAGGACTAACTGGAATAACAAAAACTATGGGGGCCGATGGTGGAGGAATTAGAAATGTAAAGGAAGGCATTGGGATGATTAGAGGGGGAACCAAGATGGTTCCTTATACCATAGGTATTTTACCTATATTTATATCCATGATCAATAATGAAGATGTGCCTAATGGTACCTAAATGGAAGGTAAACCTAAAAAAGGCATCAGGAAGGTTTTGGGTTGTGCTATAGATGGGGTAGATGGAATGAAGAGGTAGGGATTCTCAATAGGACCAAGGCTAAATTCACTTGGGTAAATCATTGAGGGGGTGTAATGGGGAGAAGAGGAAGTAACACTTAAGGGGGCTTACAGAAGTGGATCATAACTAGTGGTTACCAAGACAAGGAGTTGGAAAATGGTGGGAGTGTGGGGTGCAAGGGAGATGGAAGAGATATGAGGTATAATGGGTGGAAATTGTGATGGTACCTATTTTGAGGCTTGTTTTGGGATCTCCCTAAAAATACAAGTCACATCAAACTTTAGATTTTGTGTAACCCAGGGTTGAGGTGCCAGTGGTTGAGTTGGTTGTGCTTGGTCTACCTACCATTGAGTAATGTGGGTTTGTCCCAATTTCAGATGGATTGTTATAGCTACTGGAGGAGGTGGAGGTGGAGCTAAGATGTGAGGAGTGACTAGTGGAGGCATAGGTGGAGCTAGGACATGAGGAGTAGGATCTATCAGAGGAGGTAGAGATGGAATTAGAGAACTATAAGGAAAAGGTGGTAGAATGCCTTGTAAAATCATCCTATAGATAGTAGGGAGAGTCTATGTTGGATCATCCTTAGATTATAAAGGAGTTGGATGGGTAGTAGATGGGCTTACCAACTTATTTCAATGATTCTTCTTATTCATCATGATTGGGGATAATACCTCCTATTCATTAGTGGCATCTAAGTATAGCTCATCATCATCATCTATTTGATGACCATAGTTGATATTAAGGTAGGCTAAATACCATAACAAGTGAGTTATGATCATCCCCTTAGGGTCCTAATGCTAGATCTCAAATCTTGCTAAGGCAAAGGAGTCTTGCTTAACTACCATCTTCTAGAGGAGAGGGAAGGCCTTGTACACGTGATACCTGATAGTAATTGGGAGTGGTGGGCACACCTTCTGTTGGTGGCCTATATAAAATCTAAAGATTCCCTCCATTAGCTAGTTGGAAATATCTTGTTCTACTATTTGGTTTAAGATAAAATACATTAAATAAAGGGGCTACTTGAGGAAACCCAAAATTTAGATCATGGTGTCCTCTATGTAGTACCAGTAGTCCCTAATGGTAGTGATGGAGTATCAAATTGCTTGCGATAGCTGGGACATTGGGGCCTCATTAATCATATTGTATACCATTAGATAAAAGTATTCATAGATCTCTCAAATGATACAACTCAACTTGATGCCTTTAAAATCCCCCCCTCTCTCTCTCTAACATATGGGGAATTATTAGTTTCCTATGATAGATGGGGAGGGGCATATCCTATATCATACCTAAACTTATTTTTACCCATTTGAACTAGAACCTATTGATGAAATTACTGAATAAATGTTGGTACCATGAACTAAACTTTATCTACACCATCTATATGGCATCCTCAACTACCATATATGGCCTCATTATGGCATACAGGGAATGTCTCTCTCCTATATGGAATTTATTAATCTCATGTAATAGAAACTGTTCTCCTCCTTATGTCTCTTGGGTCCAAATTTGACCCATATCCCCACATATGGTATCTCCCTATCCTTTAGGGTGAGTGGTAGCTCATTATGCCTCACCACTATTAGGAATTGTAGGCCTATACTTGTAAGAGTGTCCGAACTACTATTCTTCCATCTCATGCCTCACACATGAACTTGTAAAGATCTATAAATAGATGTGCTACCATGCAACATCCCAATGTGTATGTCATCCTTCCCACCTCCATATCCTCTATCATTGTTTGAAGCCTATAGGTCTATTTTACCTCTCTTGTGTTAGTTTTTATAAATGAAATCACTAGCATGATCATATACTTGTGTAGTCAAGGTACATCTACTTGTACTATGTCACTTATTATCACTCCCCCTTAGAACTCCTCTCATGCAGTAGATATGACTTTCTTCTCGATTGGCTTGCTCTGGATCATATGATATGACCTATATTTCTCTAATATGTAACCTTAGGATCCTCAAAACATCCATTAGGGTAGTTTTCATCTCACCAATTTGAAGCAATAAATTACAAATGTCATTATTTCATCATTCAACCAAGCTAGTATGAACAATTAAGTCATATTGAATAATGGGTAGGCATGAAATATGGTCTAAGATAATTACATCTAGCCCTAATAAATGGATGGTCTATAGTGCATGTCCATGTTGGAACTCCAAAATGTGTATGGAGGCATGCATCATAATAATTCAAGATAAAATCAGTTGTCTTTTCATTTAATTTTGTATATTTTAGTAATATATTTCAATTTTAGAAGTTAAAATTAGAATTTTCCTACTTTTTCTTAGAATCATGGTGTTTTCCAAATAAGTATATGATTTTTATCAAATTGTACAGTTCATATCCAAAACCATATAGTTTAGGTGAAAATAATACAATTCCCAACTAAAAATGTAGGGTTTCATATAGATGCACAAAAAAATCTCCTTTTGTACTTGCATTTTTGACTTTTCATGAAATCATCAAAAACAAAAGATTTGGTTTTAGATCAATTAATAAGAATACAAATTCTGATGTTGTAGTGGTGTCCTAGACCCACTCTGATCTCTCCAATACTATACCCTGATAGTTGTCTCTCATTGCTCTATATAAAAAACAAGTGAGGTAAGAATGAAGCAAAGATTCTAAGTTCAAGTTCACTTTTAGTTCATATACCATGGGGCCAAAAATTTATAATTTTAAATTAATTTTTATTAAGTTATTAGCTACCCGTTATGTATAAATAATATGAGTGTCTCTGATAGTATTAGATAATGATTATTACATTTTTTACAATGATATTTAATATTTCATATTGAATATTTTATCTATTTGTTTGATGCTTCCACCATTATTACCTTGCAAGGGAAATCTATTTAATTATGTTTTCTTACAATCTTATTATCATTATTGAACTGCTCCTAAATATCGAGGTGGGTAACCACATTTCAATTTTATTTATTTAAATATTTTAATTTTTCTCAATGATTAGTATAGGCATGATTATGCATGATGTTTGGGATTGGAGGCCTAATACATACATGGTACCTCACATTTAATCTTGTAGACCCTAGGATTTCCATCTCTCGAGATGGTTTGTCTTTATTTGATTCTAGGATATGACCATGCCTGGACTTAAATTAATTTTAGCACTTCAAATTTTTCTCTATATTTATTATCATTATTCCAATTTGACTAATGTGCATGCATAAGATAATGTTTTAGAGGGTTTGATATAGGTTTTGGGGTACATAATTCTATTAGGGCATACACACATCCACACAAATCCAAAGATGTTAGAGATTCATACAACCATTAAACTATGTGTATTATCTCTAGTTTGTCCTTTATTAATTTAAAAATATTATTGATTGTTTAAGAACTTATCTACATGCATGTCCTTTTTTAGATTTACAGGAGGGCTAGAGTTGTCGTAATAGCATTGGAGTTGTTTCAAACATTTTGGGTGTGTAGAATTTTGGTTCCATCCTCCACCATTTTTTTCGCTTTAATATGCATGCACACAAACATCAAAGTGAGGCATTATATAGACACATAATTTTTGTATGAGGTAGTTATTAGTAGTAGAATTGCATCATTTTATGTTACTTGTGTGTTTATGGCTTAATGGTGTAGATTATGATCTTATTGGCATGCTTATTGAGATTTTTGACCGTTTTAGTTGCATATGATCCCTCTTTATCTCTTCTTCTCTCTTTCCTCTCCTTTCTTTATTTTATGTTTTTGTTTGTTTTCCTTATGACCATATGTTGTATGGTCTCAGGGCCCCAAAAAAATACATTTTATGGTTCTTATGAGGTCAGTGCTTTGGATTCACCTATATTATGCAGTCATAATTTGTCTTTTTTCATCTATTGGGTGTTGGCTTGTGCACCAATAAGGCCCAAATTTGAATTTAAGAGGTGTATAAATACATGGATACAAATAAGTACATATAAGACATGAAATGGTTTAGCAAAGTATGAATCCATGAATTTAGAGATAAATTGTGAAAATGCAAGAGATGTTATCTCAAGCATTTAGAGTATAACTAAAGAAAAAATTAAAACATTTATTTCTTTGCTATGCATTCATTTTAGCATAAAATTTTATATAGGACTAGGCTCTACATTCATTGAATTATTTGTTGGATATGCATTATACATGGAGAGTTACTTTCTAAAATATTCAAACCTTTTAAAGATATGATAATAACCGAGGAATAACATATCCCAAATACATCCCCTATTTTTTGTAGTGTGTGATGTTCTGATAGAGTTTTGGTGAAGGAGATTAATTTCTCAAGGATCTATGTATAATTTTATAAAAGTGAGCATGTTTTGAAAAGCCTTAAAGCTAAGTAAATGATTCTCATATTAATTTACACATATTGTTGTTTGCTAGAAACATCCCTACATTTTAAAAAATAACACTACTCTTTTGGAAATAGTTGTATTGTTAAGGGAAGATCCTTTATTTGCCCTAATTTTTCTAGGTTATGTTCACCTCAATATTTGGACCTACATTGTCCTATCTATTTTTTACAAGTATTTCAAAAATTGTGACAAAATCACATATTCTCATTTAACCCTTATTATTTATTATTACAACAATATTATTTTTTATAAATTAACTCTGATTAACTATATTTAAATCTAATTAAATATAGTTTAATTTTTTTAGGTTATATATTACATGTCGAAGTAAAAATCACTTTCCCATAAAATAAAATTAATTTATAACTTATATATTAAATCCTTCCCTTCTGATGCACATATGTCACTTAGACGTACATTGTAAGGCCCCATATGACCTAAGAAATGACTTCACATTGAAAATATTCAATTGAAATGACAACTTTAATATTGAATACATTCCATGTGTAAAAAAAGATCACAAAAGTAAAATATTTAAATGATTTGATATTTTGAAATATGATGTATTCCATATGTTGTTGTTTTTTACAACTTTAATATTGAATACACTCCATGTGCAAAAAAGAGATCACAAAAATAAAATATTTAAATGATTTGATATTTTTAAATATGGCATATTCCATATGTTTCTTTTTGTTTTACAACTTTAATATTGAATACACTCTGCGTGGGAAAAAATATTGTAAAAATAAAATATTTAAATGATTTGATATTTTTAAACATGGTATATTCTATATGTTGATTCTTTTTTTACAAATTTAATATTAAATACATTCCATGTGCAAAAAAAATATCACAAAAATAAAATATTTAAATGATTTGATATTTTTAAATATGGCATATTCCATATGTTGTTTTCTGTTTTACAACTTTAATATTGAATACACTCCTTATGGAAAAAAAATATCACAAAAATAAAATATTTAAATGATTTTATATTTTTAAACATGGCATATTTCATATGTTGCTTTTTATTTTCTTGTAAATTGGATTTTTTTTTTGTGTTGTGCTTTTAGTTAATAGGGAGGGGTTAAATTTCATGGATGTATGTGAAATGTAAGGTGAAAATTTGAAAATCATAAATTTTTTTAAAAGGATTTATTATTTTTAATGATGAATAAACTATTGTCATCAAAAATCTATATAATAGGGAGGCTCAACCACTAAATTTAGTCCTTAAGAATGATTTTTTAAGTTTTAATGGTGTCAATAATTGAATTATCATTATATGACATTTACTTATATAGCGAGCCATTATTTCATACGAAGTGGTTCACAAGAACGTATCTCTTATGAGTATAAATACTCCACCAAACATTGATTGTATTAAGGTGGTGTTTATTGGGATGAAGTATCAGATTTCTCAAGAGGTCATCTATCTTAGTACCATATGAGTCAAGTGCACTTAATCATGGAGATTCCTTTATAACCTATCCCATTTATTTTTATTTCTTGACATACCTATATTAGGGTTTAAAATTATACATTTCAATTTTTATCTGGTTAGCCTTTTGGCTGCTAATAGTGGTCTCACCATCTTTATTACTTCATTGAAAAAGTTCAATTAATGGTTTTGAAACTAGTTTAATAGGAGAATTCAATAGATATAACCTCAAATTTTTATCATTTTTTAGGTTCTATTTAATTGTACAATTAATAAAAATTTAATGAAAACATATATACAGATTACAAACTAGATGATCTTATCATACTTTGCATCAAAGGGTTTCCAAAAATACTAAACAATGCTCAAAATATGAGGGGGCACACAACCATCAATTTATTATATTTTTAAAATTAAAAAAGAGTTCCTCTTCAAATTTTAGGTGTTTGAACTACTTATACTTCACCATTTAAAAAAAAATATTAGTTTGAAAATAAAAATCAAAATTCTGCAATTCATGTTCCTATAAAATCTTCAAATTTTGAGCATAACCATCTCAAATAATATATACAAGTTGAGATTTATTATTTTTTAGCAAAAAATATCCACTTAAGACACCCTTTTAGGTCACTAATTCCATGCACTTACCTTGGAAATAAACATATAGTAGATTACAATGATGAGTAAGCATACATCTAAATCAATGAGCTCCTTCAATCAAGCAGCCATGAGTAAGGGGCATCCTTGACATCAAAAAACCATCATCCAAGACATGATCGTGCCCTTAACTATTTGACTCTTTGTGTCAGGTACTTAGAGAGATTTCTACCCTAGTGGATAGATATAAACAACCATCATCCTCACCAGTCGAACTACAACCCTTTCGATTTTGTAAATACTTTAAAAATGGCCTTGAGATAATTATAAATAGTTAAAAATGGTCTTGAAGTATATATTAGTTGTTGTTTTATGTATTTTTAATATATTTATGTATTTGTTGATGTTTGGTTTAAATTAAGTGTTTCGGTTTACTTGTTGATTCTTGATAGTTCTTCTTCCTCTTTCTTAACTATCCAATGTTTTCTCCATTTTCCTATATTTTTTAGTCTTAGTGCTCGTTTGAAGTGACATGCCATTTCTGATTCTTATTAGAAACACCTCAACATTTTTGGTCCCTTTTATTGGTCTTCATCAAGTCATGGAGCCCATATTCCATTTGTCTTGTATTTTTTATTTTGTTGCCATTAATATTTGATTTATATACCAATAAAATCCTAAATTTCCCATATTCCCTTTTTCTTTTATTTTTTATTTTGTTGTCATTAACATTTGATTTACATACTAATAAGATCTTAAATTGAATTCAAGTATCAACGTATATAAATACACAAGTATTTTTATAGTATATATTTAGCACTTACAGAAAAACATAAATACAAATATGAGAGATTTACAAATCATTAGAACATTTATCATTTTCTAAACTAATTTTATATTATGAAGTACTATTTCAGCATTAGTTGAAGTTATTTCCATTTGTAAAATATTATATAAGCTACTTTTTGTTTTATTGTAAATTAGGTTTTGAGGGGAGGGGTTGATTCATTTATTGGTTTGTGATGTGTTTTTGGTATGATTGAAATGGATTAAATTTGATGGTTGTATGGTTAAGTATTTATTTTTTAAATATTGAATGCTGAAATGTAAGGTAAAAATTTGAGAATCATTAAAAATTGTAAAAGATTTATCATTCTTAATGTTGAATAAATTATCGTCGTCAAAATTTTATATGATAAGGAGGGTCAACCATCTAATTTTGTCTTTAAAGATGAAATTGTAAGTTTGGATAGTGTCAATATTTAAATTGTCATTATATGTCATTCACTTATAGTAACTAATTATTACACACGAAGTGGTTTATAAGAGCCTATATCTCATAAATATCAATAATTTATTGAATGATGATTTTATTTAAGTAATGTTTATAAAAATAAAGTACTGAATTTCCAAAAAATTATCCATTCTAATATTATTATGAATCAAATACATTTAATCATGAAGAAACCTCTATAACTAATTTCATTTAGTTTTATAATTAAAAGTATCAATATTAAAATTTAAAATTATACTTTTAACAATTAAAATTTAATCAACCTTTTGATTGTTAATAATGATCTAACCATAATCACTATTTCATTAAAAAAAATCTCAATTATTAATTTAAAAATTAATTTTAAAAAAACACCAACAAATACAAAATAACCTCAAATTTTTATACTCATAAAATTGACAAACTTGTTATAAAAAAAATTGATATATAACACTCATTGGTCATGGAGTCCCTCTCATCATCAATGGATTTCGTGTGAATATAACACAGTGAAAGAGAAATAATAATGAAAATATATGTTTGTCCAAAAAGAAATGAGATTAATTGGCCACTCTCAAAGAATAGGAATAAAAATTAAAAAAATAGCCACTTCTTATTGATGGATGTCATTTCTTTTAGGTTAATGGTTATATTTATTTTTAAAATATGAATTGGTATAAAGTGTATAAATAATTGACATAATACTTAAAGAATATGGGTATCTATTTTATTAAATTTATTTAAAATAAAATAGATAGTAAGATTTTGATTCTAAATATAAGTCAACGTTTTAATTAAATTTATTTTCATCAATTATTATGATTCTTGTTTGAAGAATTGATTCACTACATTAAAAAGTAAAATGAATATTTAAATATAGTTTTTGTCAATCATACTTTGAATTTATTTATTATTTTTCTTTATAAATGTTATTTCTTTGCCTACTTTTATGTTGATGATTGTGATTGTAAAAATTATCTTAAACTTTTTAAACACTAATTGATATTGAGTGTATCAATAATTAAAATAATATTAAATAATATGAAGTATTTATTCCATCAAATTTATTTAAAATAAAAAAATAGTAAAAATTTAATTTTAAATATAGATTAATATTTTAGTTAATATTACTTTTATCAAATATTATTATATTTATTGAATATTTAAATGTAATCTTTATCATTTTTATTTTTTAATTAAAAATATGTATTATTATTTTTTAATAATAATTTATTCATCATATTTATTAAAATAATAAAACTAAAATATATAAACAATTTACAATAAAAACAAGTCCAATTAATATTCATAACCCAAAAAATCTCAAAATATATTTATAAAATTAATACAATACAAAATATCACACAATTGAAATAAACACATTGAAAACTACCACAATCAAACTAAAAACATTGAGAACTACTATTTTTTTTCAACTCCAGAAACATGGACAATTTTTTATTTTAATGAAAAATAAATAGCACCTTTTTAAAGTAAATTGAAGTTTTCTTTTTGAGGCCCTGAAAATAATTAAATGATTAATGGAAAATTAAAAAAACATCATTTTTTAAAAATTAAATTGAAATTTTTTTAAGACCTAATAAATAATTAAATAAATAAAATTATAAGATTATTACTCATTGTATAAAGAGAGTACCATTGTTTTCCAATGAATTTATCAATTGTAAATACTTAAAAATGGATTTAAGTTAATTATAAATATCTAAAATAATTTTGAGGTATTTAAAGTATCTAATAGGTATTGTTTTATGTATTTTAGTATATTTATTTATTTGTTGATTATCACTTTAAATTAAGTGTTTTGGTATATTTATTAGTTATCAAAAGTTTTATTTCCTTTTTAATTATTTGAAATTTTCTCATTTTTTTCATATTTTTTACACCTAGAGTTTATTTGAAATGACATGATATTTCTAACTCATATCAGAAACACTCCAACATTTTTGGTTCCCTTTGTTAGTCTTCACCAAGTCATGGAGCTCATGTCTCCTTTGCCTTGTATTTTTTATTTTTTTATCGTTAAAAGTCAATCTACATAGAAATAAGGTCTTAAATTGAATTCAAGTATCCATATATATAAATACATAAGTGTTTTAGTTCATTTGATGTGTAAGGTTCATATAGTATTTATCTAGCATTCATGTAAAACTCATAAATAAACATAAGAGAGATCTAGAAATCATTAGAACATTTATTATTCTCTAAGTTAATTTTTTATTTTGAAGCACTATTGTAGCCCTAGTTGAAATTATCTCCATTTATAAAATTTATATTTATGTAATTTTCTTAATGTAAATTACTATTATTTGTGAGATTTGTTCCAACATTCAATGTTGAAAAATAGATAACTAATTATTTTTACACTATTCATTAAATCTAACACATGCCCCTAAAATCACTTTGTTTTCCTGAAAATCTCTAAAAAAAATATAATTAGATATTTAAATTACATTAAAGATGCAACCCATAAATTAGAGTGATGAACTGGAAGATATGAAGCAGGCAAACCTAGTGATGAAACTCATTTCTAGTTTTCTGTCACTTTCTAGAAGTGCAATGACACTTATAACATAGATCTAGATTTATAGGCAAGGTTGCAACTAGGATTGAAAATGTATTTTTATGTTCAACTTGAGACGATAAATGTTTGACACTGAATTATTCATGAAACATCCATAAACCCTGTGTTTGTCTTCTTAATTAAATTGAAAATATTTATTAAGAATTGTCAAAATGGGCCACACTTAAGGATCGGTTAGATAGGATCGAATGTATGAAGGTTAAAATTTACATGGATTAATGAAATCCTGAACACATGAGAGAAAGAAAGTCACAATGTGCAAAAATATTCAAATTTAATAAAATTCTTGGTTGGTTCTACATTAATTAGCCAAATAACTTTTAAAAAGTTACATATATAGGTGGAAGATAGACATGTCCTCACATCCTCATGAATGTGGGATTATCTTCCCTAACAACCTTTATCACACACCTAAGTGACATCTATGAAATCTAACTAGACCGTATGGATTAAACTATATGGTAGAAAAAACCTACACTAACACCCCCCAAAGTATAACTTAGGTGGGTAGAAGAATTGGGTCCTGATACAAAGGCCTGATGAGGTGCCCAAGTACATAGAAATATCTCATAAAGTAGATAAAATGAGAAAAACCATAGGACCCCCCCCCCCCCCACAAAAAAAGAGAGAGAGAGAGAGAGAGAAAATAATAAGAGAGGGCTAAAAAGTCCCACTAGAAGCTAAAACTACCTGTAGCCACCCTGTATCATATAAAATATGATAAATGTATGAATCCATAAATAAGAGAGAGAAGGTAGGAAAAATTGTGCATGGTGAATGTTGTAGCAGGTCCCTTGTAAAAAATGAGGTTGCTTCCTTTTAGAAGAAAGAGACCCTAAGTTATCAAACTGTTGAATTTACACTCAAGTGGAATACAGGAAGGAATGACAATGTAAATGTTTGGAAAATGTTCAAATGTCTCCAAGCACATACTCAAATGTGCCAAAAGCTAATTAGGAATCCTAGACCTAAATGTAGAACATGGAAATAGGGAAGCATAAATTGAAGGAAAGAGAGAGAAAGAGGGTTTATAAGTACCCTCATTACATCTAGAGAAGAAGATGAAGCTCTAACATAACCATCATCAAAGAGAAGATAAATGTCCTCAATTATGTCATATAGATCTAAAATGTGAGACTCTACAAATAAATAAAAGATATCAAGTAGAAAAGTGTCTCAACAAGGTGAATCGATAAGACATGTAATTTTGCTACAAAAAAATCATTGAAATCTCTTGAAGGAGTAACTTTGAACTCTACAATAGCAACAAAATAAGGAGGAATCTTAGTACATGTCTTGTGACTGCACTACACATCCCATAAAATGTCCTTCTATGAAGATAAAATCTTTGATGGCTCTAGAAGAGCAACATCCTATATATGAATGAATGTGGATTCTACAATAGGATAAATAAGGTTTAAAATAATCTCATCCTATAGTGGTGGCTCAACAGAAGGAATATCATTATCCATGTAGAATGTGTCATCACAAGAAATATAAGTAGTAGGAAGAGGAGTGATATAAATCTTAGCAATATTTCCAAAAAGAGTCTAAAGAATACTCCAAACAGTGGAGGGACACTCTATGTGCTCCACATGGTGGTGTAGATCCCATGAAACATGCATTAATAAGTGGCTATAAACATAGTCACAAGAGTTGGCCCAATCATTGTATTGACAAGGGTCAGTGGGAACATGAATCTCTCTATATAAAAATGGAACAAAGTCTTGTTACATGAGCAAGTGTTCTATGTACATTCACCATGAAGCATAGTTGGTATTTCTAAGTAGAACCACTAGAGTAGAATCAATTATCTTCATCTGATATCTCCTAAGTGGAGATAGGTGAGTCAACATGACCACAAGTAAGCATGCACACTCAATGTGATAAACATTAGACTTAGTTGAAATGCATCCAAATGAATAGTCACCAAATTCCCCTCAATATTACATAGGTTGGCACTTTATAATTAAGTGTGTATACAATCAACACATTTAAGTGTGTATACAATAAACACATATAAAATTAACATAATTATGTAAAAGAGAAGATTAAATGTATTCCTTTGAAGCTGTATAGGATCAATTTTACAAGGCTCAATAATAATATAATTGGATATAGCTATAAAAAACTCGCACTTTCAAAAGCCATTGCACCTAAAAAAGATCTATGGGCTGAAAATTATGTGAGTTTGAAATCTTAAAAATAATTAAACCTTAAAAAATTAATATTTTTGGTCTTATAAAATATTTGACTCAACTTTCCATTGAAAGGTTAAGCCACGTTGGATTGGTTGTGACCAATGACTTAATTTCTATGTGACTAAGCAGTCAAGGTGAGGATGAGTGCTCCACCCTTGATTGATTTGATTGATGGAGAAGAGACATCACCCCCAAAATGACTATTTGTCCCATGAATAATGTTGCACCTTACTCTATTGAATTTGGTATGCTCTAATAAGTCACATAATTCAAACAAAGATGTGGTGCAAATATGTGACACTGGTAATGTAGGTATAATTGACCGTGCAGAATGTGAGTGTAGTCTAATGCATGTATGCTGAAGTAATAGGTTGGTTAGTTATTGGTCATATAGTCCAAGCAATATAGATCCAAATTGATGGCACATATAAAGTCTACAATGGTTGGTTTGCATCGTTATTTATGTATACAAATCTAGAATGTTGGTTAGAGCCGTTGATCACATGTGAGTCATAAATGGGTATGACTATGAGTACAGTCCAAACAGTTGAAATATAAATCCAAAGGACTATATAACCCACTAAAAATTCAAACTAGAACATAAACCCTTAGATATATAAAAAATCTCAAGGTTTCCTCCAAACGTAGAAAGATCCACTAGTTTTTGAAAAAAACCAATAAAACCTAGAATTTTTTTATTATTTTAACAACAAATGGTATGGATATCTGTGAAAACTAAAAATACCTTCAAAACCTCTAAAATGGTGAAAAATGGACTATCACAAAAAATGGGTCATGTTCATAGTCATTCCTAAGGTTTTGACATCTTCTAAATCTAATGTTGTCTTTTTTTTTGGAGAATTTGGATGTACAAATATACCCTTATTTTATAGAAACCCCATCAAACCCTTGAAAAATTAAATCATAAATAACACCAAGAAGGAGATAGAATGTAATATATATCAAAATAAAATTGATGGTATTCATCTACCAACACCATTCTGATACCATGTCAAAGTAGACCACACTTGAGGATCAGTTGGATAAGATTGAATATATGAAGGTGAAATTATATGGAGTAATGAAATCATGAACACAAGAGAGGAAAAAACTCACAATATGCAAAATCATTCAAATGTAATAATATTCTTGGTTGGTTCTATATTAATTAGACAAATAGATTTAGGAAAGGTACATAATATACAGAAGATAGACTTGTCCTCACATCCTCATGAATGTGACATTATCTTCCCTTATGACATTTATTACAAACCTAAGTGACACCTAAGCAAGCTAATTAGACTATGTAGGTAAAACCACATGGTCGGAAAGAACCTACACTAACAATAATTTATATTTTTACAATTTTACTATATTTTATATGTTTTAATAATGCCTAATTAAATGTAATTCATTTATTTGCATTATATTTGGGTGAGCCTTCTTTATCTTGCTAATCTTAGAGTTAAATCTTAGCTCATATGATGTCAAATCTAAATTCTCTTATGGATAATTTTATTTCATGCTTCTTATGGTTTTATTATTAGGGTGAATCCAATCCATGGTTTTTTCCCATTTTATATACATAAATATACACACTACTACATTAAGTGCAAGTCATGATTTAATCCAGGTTGAAATTGCACTAGAAATTAATGGTCTTGGTGTTTTTTCTATGGAAAATTTCAAAAAATCATGTCATATTTGGAAACATAAAGTTGGTGTGACTAAACATTTTTATGCACCAACTTTGCACTTGAATTACATCAGATTTGTGCTAAAAAAATGTGATCCTAATTTATTTGAATTATAATTATGATAATGTTGTGAATTTCAATGGATCTTGAGATGTTATTTTTGTTGTGAATAAAAATGAATATATTTTTTTTGATGGATATTTGAATGCTTAATATAACTTGCTAAGATTCAAAATGATGTAAATGATGTGATAATTGATATATCACTACTAAAGTCAATAATATTGTTGACAATAATGCTTCTTAATACAATGCCAAGAAATTTGATCCACCTAAATCTTAATTTATAAAATACATCTTAGAAAATTCTTTAGAACTTCCAGGATTAATGAACTAGACATAAAATAAGTCACATGCCAAGGTTTGATTTCTAATGTATTTTTTTCCCAAGTTTCTTCTAACCCCAAAGTTACCCCAAAAAAAATCTCACTTCTAACATTTATTCAATTTATCAATATGTTTATAATGTCCTCTTATTTCCCAAAATGTTATTTCTCTTCCTATTTATCAAAGTATTATATCTTTTAATGTTCCTTTTTACCTCTGAACTTGTTACTTCTTCTAAATTTCCTTCTATATCTCAACATAATATTTCTTCTAATGTTCCTCTTTATTTTCAAAATGATATTTGTTATTATATTCCTCCTATTTCCCAACAATTCATTGCATATAACATTCCTTACTTTTCTAAACATCATTGTATTCCTACTATTCTATCTTAATATATATGTATTTCTTGTGTTCCTCAAAATCTTTTTATTTCTAAATTATTTATTTTAATTCCTCAAAAACCTATTTCTTATAATATTCCTTAATTAAATTGAAGTTTTATTTGTAAGGCATAGAAAACAATTAAATAAAAATAATATAAGATATTCTATTGTAAGATTATTATTCTCATTGTACAAAGAAAGAAAAACCATTGTCATCAAATGAATTTATGGATTTAATTCTATTGTAGACACCTAAAAATTGCCTTGAGGTATTTATTAAGTGTTATTTTATATATATTCAGTGTGTTCATATATCTGTTTATTATTGGTCTAAATTAAGTATTTTTTATGCATTTCTCATTATGCACAATACATGAATGAAAAGAGTGTTAATTGACAATGGATCAGGTGTAAACATTTTTAGCCTAAAATTATTAAAATAATGGGCATCAACAATGATCTTCTTAAAAATTAGACACACATATCAAAGGATTTGATAATTCATGTAGCCCACCAATTGGTTAAATCACATTAGGTGTGACATTGGGACCAAAAATATTACAAGCTACATTACAAGTAATGTCTCAATCATTGCATTATAATTTACTCATAGGTATACCTTGGATACACATTATAGAAGTTGTTCCATCTACATTGCATCATTGTGTTAAATTTATACATGATGGGACATTATGGATAATGCCTATAGATGATGAACCCTTCAAATTATATAAAATGAGATACACTCTGACATGGAAAGGGTTCTTCAAATGGTACCACCCAAGTAATTTATTCCATTCATAAATGTATCAAATTATGATATGGGTGAATCAAACAAGATAAAGCATTTATCAATCAAGATAAATCATTTATCAAGCAAGATGCTCATAAGTAACTAACATCTGAGGTGCACATGAATAAACATAAGGAATATGAAAATAAACAAAAGGATTAAATAATAGATCAAAATCATTGTAAAAGAAACTAATGATAATTAAACAACAATAAAATCAAACATTTGGTCTTCCTATATTGATCAATTCTAAACAACATAATGACAAGGTTTCAGATTATTATGACAATAATGATGATATTACTCATGATATAATAGATGAATAGTTGTACAAACTTAGTTTTGATTTGATTGAGCATCTAACACAATCTATTCACACTTACATGTCCTGATACATATAGTTTAAATCCATCCCTAGAGAATACAAAATCAAATACAAATAAAGGTAATTAAAATATAATAGATGAACATGTGAATGTTTTCTATAAAATCCAACTCACTTGGCTAAAATATTTAAGTCAACCTTATAAGGGAAAAATGTAGATACATAATGTTCATAACATAGAATCCTCACATAGGTCACCATAACATATTTTATAGATCATAATACAACAAGATGCTTTGCACACAATAATTTCTATATTACTTGAGCACAAGATGATATCTCTAGCTCCTAATAGGCACAGGTCAAGAGGTTGGCTAGTACATATATAAGGATCATCATATTGTTATTATTATCAAATCATACTTGTCATGATACAGATCATTGTGAGGCACTGTAAAAAAAAATTAAGAAGTACAAAATTAAATATGTATATATATTATATAAAAACAATAAAAAATACCTTTGATCTCTAAAGTTAATAAATTGAAAATTACAACAAAGGATTCTCTAAAATGTCAATGACAAGAATATCTAATTATCACTGCAAATATTAATAGGGATTATTAAAAAAACAACTGGGACACAATTTGTAGCATTATAGGTTTAAAACATTAAGGACATTACATAGATGAGTTACAACATTTCCCACTCTTTCTAGAATATATTGGGTACATTATATTGCCCATTTCATGTGGACCAAAATTAGTTGATACCACCATATAAATAATGAATCATAAACTATATTTGACCTTTCATTTTGGGCAATAGTGGTTGATTGATATAAAGGTAATAATGGATACTACAAATATGTACCTCATCTTTAAATTTTATGACAAAGAGATTCACATTCCACATGATGTATGTGGTGATAGACAAATAACAATGGATTATAGCAACAAACTACCATAAAACATCAAAGAAGTGGGAATGATGAAACATATATCATTTTGTAAAACAAAGGAGTTGACATGGTCACTGAAAATAAGTTACCTCCCAAATGTGAGGACTTATGGGACTAGTTATTTCATTCTAAAAAATAAAATAAAAAAATATAAAGACATTCAAATAAAAAAAATAGAATTCACATGCTCACTAGATTTTAAATATATGTTGTTTAATTTATATTATTAGATAGCATATCATTTTATTTATATACACACATATGTTTCATGGGTACTTGAGTGTGATACAAGCATGCACTAGATACATGATACATGAGCATACAAATGTTGGACCTCTCTTATACCTGTGTGACACAGTATGTTAGGGAATCTACTTCATTGATCATGATTGATACAAGTTACATTTTGTTATGATCACTTTAAGTTATCGTGTTGAGATTATATACTAATG